>PVKE010002695.1:0-79630 GCA_004027555.1 Craseonycteris thonglongyai
AAAACTTAATAAGTGATTTAAAAAATAAAAAATAGTTTTGAACATATATTTTACTTATCTACCCATATCTCGCTGGAATGCACCTTATACTGAAACACAGTGTATAAACATAGTATGCATTTCACACCCCTTCTTCCCCCTTAGACTACGCCTATGACAACAAGTTGATCGCCACACACTTTTAAGATAAAAAGTAGATCTTATATGCAGAAAAGCTGGTCACCCCTGGCCTATAGTATTCTAACATGATGGACAGTTTTGTAGCCTGGGAGATGTAGGATAAAAGAATTTTCACTCCAAAATATGTCATTTTGGCATAAGGGTTATTTTTGGCTGGTTAATTTTAAGAAACAGCAGACATGGGAGAAGGCCTAAAAAAAACCCCAAAAAACAGTAGAAGTTACTATTTATAAAAAATATTTACATTTGTAAGGGAAATCTCCATTTGTAAGGGTGTCTCCCTCCCTGTACCAACAGAATGACCTTATCTCTAGAAGCTATTATCAATGTAATAGACATTAAATCTGCATAACCACTTTACTTTTTTTCACTGTGGCTTTCCTCTTAACCTTCCATCACTGACTCCCCCACCAGCAACATCATTTTTTCAGCTGAAGATGTCATTTAAGTTGGTGGCTTCACCCATTTTGGCAAGTTATTAATTTCTGTGGGTCTCTCCCATATAGACATGAAATGCATATGTTATTTAAAAAAATTTTGTTTATTTCTAATTAGCCTGTTGTTTATTATAGGGGGTCTCAAACAAGAATCCAGAAGGGTAGAGGAAAAATTATTTTTCCTCCCCACCAGAGCAGTAAGCTATATATACTGCCTCTATTTGTATATGTACACTATCCAATGTTCACACAATAATGAAATCATCTAACAATGCATTTCTCAGATCTGATCCCAGTGATTAAGTGGTGCATGATTATATAAAAGAACTCATACAAATCAAGAGAAATTAAAAAAAAAATTCAATTAAAAATGGAAAGAGAATTTGAACAGACATTTTTCCAAAAGTATACAAATGACTAAAAGGTGTTCAACTTCCCTAATGATGAGGGAGATGCAAATTAAAGCCACATGAGGTATCACCTCACACCTGTTAAAATGGCTATTATCAAAAAGACAAAAAATAGCAAGTGGTGGTGAGAATGTAGAAAAAAGAAAACTATGGGCATTGTTAGTGGGAATGTAAATTGGTGCAACCACTACGGAAAATAGTATGGAGATTCCCCTAAGAAGTTAAAAATAGAACTATTATATGATACTGCAAAACTCCACTTCTGGGTATTTATGCAAAAGAAATAAAATCACTGTCTTGAAAAGGTATCGGCATCTTTATGTTCACTGCAGCCTTGTTTACATTAGGCAAGACATGTAAAGAACCTAAGTGTCCATTGATGGATGAATGGGTAAAGAAAATGTGATATATAATAGATACACACATACAAAATGAAATTATTCAACAATGAAAAAGAAAGAAATCTTGCTGTTTGTGACAACCTGCTTGAGCCTTATGGACATTAAGCTAAGTGAAACACGTCAGACAAAGATAAATACTGCATGATATCACTTATATGTGTAATATTTTAAAAATAATAAAAACAAGCTCCTACAGAGAACAGATTGATGGTTGCCAGAAACAGTGGGGGAGGAAGGTAGAGACTGGATGAAGGGGATCAAGCCACCGAAACTTTCAATTACAAATGTCATCAGGAAATAATTTAAAAAAACACATCTATAATCCTATATATACATTCACATACCCACACATATTTTAAGTAAAGATCCACTTATAACTTTTCATAGAAATACCAAAATAATAATATCAAGTAGCAACTGTTTTTGGCAACCTGTTAGAAGGCTAGCAGAATCACAAAATTGACCTTTCAAGAAAATGTGCAGGGGAAGCCGGGATGGTTCAGTGGGTTAAGCACTCATATTGCAGCCCCAGAGATGGAGGATCAAATCTCAGCCCCGGCCCATGCAGACCCACATGCTGAACTGGGGAGTGCCCCCAGTTCAGTTCTTGCCGGGGTGAGACCCCGGCCCAGTTCCTACCCTATGCAGCCCCACTCCCACCTGTGGAATGGAACTATGTGGAAAAACCAGTGATGTACAACTATGGGGACTGTTCTGAGCCCTCCCCCTTCTCTCTGTCTCTGTATCTCTCTCTCTCTCTCTCTGTCAAAAACAATAAAAATAAATCTTAAAAGAAAGAAAAAGTGCAAATACTGTTTGATAAAGAATATCACAACTTTTTAATATTTTTATTTTCTTATACAGTTATATATCTTCAGAATGATTCATTTAGCAGACAGCTCTGGACACACAGGTTTCTCTCAATGTGTAACACACTGCAGTTTTCCACAATGGTGGCACCAAGCCTTTTATAACTTCTTCACCTTCACTTGCCTTTTCATCATCCCTCTTCTCATCATGCTGATCTGCAATGCAAAAATCATCTTCACCTTGACACGTGTGCTTCATCAGGATCCCCACAGTATGTATTCCTTAGATTTGATGTTAATTGTGGATAAACAGTTTTAAAACAGCAATACTCAAAGCAGAGTAGAACTTACTATGTGGCAGATACTACTGTTCTAAGCAGTTTATATGTATTAACTCATTTAATATTTATCATCACCCCAGAAGGTAATACTTTTATTATATCCAATTTACAAAGGAGGTAATTTTATGTCTCCTAATGTTCTAAATTTACACCATGGACTTAAGTTGAAGGACAATTACCCCATTTACGCAGTATAAACACTGGGAAATTGTTCTCCTTGGGCCATAACTACACTATATCAAATACCTGCTTTATAGCATACAGCAAAGTACAACTCATTAAATGACAGCAGTATACTTGTTTAAGTTAAGCTGTTCTGTTTCACGTCAAATACCTTATATCCACACAACATAACTATGCACATTTGTGTGTGTGTGCGGCATACAAAATATTGTGCAATATATAATTTGATTATTTCATCTGAAACATCACAAATGTGCTTATGCCTTTCTTTTTTGCTTCAGTAACCTGGTGTAGTCTCAAAAACTAAAATATATGAATGTATAACATAAATATGCTTATATTGGCATGATAACCAAGATGCAGAGATTTCAACTTAGTCTACTTTCTAAAATTTATATTTTAAAAATTTGAGTACCCCCGTATTTCAAATCCAGATTATTCGGGTGGAAACTTAATTTTAAGAGCACTGTCATCTTTAATATTTTCTATTTATTTTATGACATAGTGGAAAACTTGAAATAAAAAACATGCTTTTTCAACAAATTATCATTAAAAACATTGGAAATTTGCTTCCATTATATTCATTAAATTGAATTAGTGTAGTGATTCTCGCTTCCTTTTTGTCCATTTCAATTTTGAACAAAACTGATCTTTAAACCCCTGTTATTTTCTCTTTCTAATAGAACTACAACTGAATCAATCCAAGAACAATATACCAAGAGCGCGGCTGAGGACCTTAAAGATGACAGTTGCATTTGCCACTTCATTTATTATCTGCTGGACTCCCTACTATGTCCTAGGAATTTGGTATTGGTTTGATCCTGAAATGTTAAACAGGGTGTCAGATCCAGTACATCACTTCTTCTTTCTCTTTGCTTTTTTGAATCCATGCTTTGATCCACTTATATATGGATATTTCTCTCTGTAATTGTTATACTACATAGAAAGTCTTGTAAAGAAAAGCAAGATGATAAATTTCCCCGAATATTTGGTAATGATAAACATGAAGGTTGCAGAATATTTACTTGTAAACAAAGCAGAGGCTAAGGTTACATTTTCATGCTTTTTATTTTATGTGTTTTTTATTTATTTATTTTTATTTAGAGAGAGAGATACAGAGACAGAGACAGAGGGGGAATTGAACTAGGGGAACTCCCAGTTCAGCATATGGTTCCGCACGGGCCGGGATTCGATCCTTGGTCCACAGCACTGCAAAGTGAGCGCTTAACCCACTGAGCCATCCCGGCTTCCCCATGCTTTTTCTTTTAAAAGTTGCGTTGTCAGAGAATCAATTACAAAAAAAGAAAACGTCAGGAAAAATAATGAAATATTTCCCCTTAATCATAAACTCTTAAATTAATCTCTGCCCTTTCTGAGCTCATTATACGAGTTTCTATCACCTTCCTCTTGTGTAGCAATGTATAAATATTTAAAATAACCATGGCCTGAGGCAAAAAGTTGCCAAAAAGCAAAAACTAAGAAAACATGACAGTCTTAATCTCAGCAATCTCTAAAGAGTTTTTCTCCAAGAGGGCTTATGTAGCAGCAATTATAATCTTTTTTTTTTTTTTTAAGATTTATTTTATTGTTTTTGACAGAGATGGAGAGAGACAGAGAGAAAGGGGAGGGCCCAGAGCAGTCTCCATAGTTGTAGGTCATCAGTTTTCAACATGTTTTCATTACACACAGGTGGGCCAGGGCTAGGCAGGGCAGAAATTGGGCTAAGGGCCTCCCGCAAGGGAGGCAGGCCCCCTTGAACCAGGGGCCAAACCAGGGGGCAAGAACTGAACTGGGGGCCTCCAGCATGGGAAGCACCCTCCAGTTCAGCATATGGGTCCCCAAGGGCCGGGTTTGGGATTTGATCCTCGGTTCCAGGGGCTGCAAAGCAAGCACTTAACCCACTGAGCCATCCCAGCTTCCCCGCAATTACAATGTTATACTACAATAATATGTACAACACAGAGATAACATGTCCTCTGCCCATAAGATCGGTGTTCCTCCTATAGCTAAAAAAATAAAAGAGGAGAGGAGAGGGGAGGGGAGGGGAGGGGAGAGGAGGGAAGGGGAGGGGAAGGGAGAGGAGAGAAGAAAGGGGTAAAAAGGAATTAACGCTAAATTTTTCTTTGGCTTCAAAAGCATTCTGACGTTTGGAGTATTCAGCAACCACCCATAATCAGCTCCAGCCACCTGACAAGATTTACAAGCATTTCATCATCTCATTCTTTACATAGTTGTGAAGTGTCTCTGTATGAAGGGGAGTTTTAGAGGGGTTGAATTTGGACAGGGGTTACAAAATTCCTCTACACTTGCAGTCTATAGTTTGTGGTAATTAAATGTAGCAACAACATTGTTTTAAAATACAGTCAGGAAAGATCTATATTGATTATGTTTTATACGTATCTTGTTTTAATGAGAATTTTTTTTCTATCTAATGATCTAGCTAAATTCAGAAACCACAAATCACTGAAAAAATAAGAAATCTATCAAATGCACAAGCAAAACAATATTTGATATGTAAAAAGAATTCTGAAAAACATAGTTTCAATATATACAGGTCAAAGAAGACAGGAGAGTATTGGAAAAAGAAAAACTCTCTGTATATGTATAACTAACACATACTGATATTTACACAAAGTGGTATGGTTTCCAAAATATGTCACACAATACTTCTATTAATTTAGATCTGTTCCTACCCATTCCATGAAAAACAGGAGAGGATAAAATATTGGAACTGGGGAAGCAGGAATGGCTCAGCAGGTTAAGTGCTCACTTAGCAGCCCCGGGGAACAAGGATCAGATCCTGATCCTGATCCTGGCCCTGGTCCATGTGGACCCATATGCTGAAATGGGGTGTGTGTATGTCCTATGCAAGAGGCCCCTAGTTCAGTTCTCACCCATCCTCCACATTCGACCCCTGGCTCAAGGGGGCATGCCTCTCATGCAGGAGGAAGCCACCAGCCCAGTTCCCACACTGTGTGGCACCCGCCTCCCTATGTGGAATGAACCATGTTGAAAAAACTGATGACGTACAACTATGGAGACTGCTCTGGGCCCTCCCTCTTCTCTCTTTCTCTTTCTGTCTCTGTTTCTCTCTGTCTCTGTCAAAAACAATAAAATAAATCTTAAAAAATAAATAAATAAATAAATAATGGAACTATAATATCCGTAAGTGAAAAAAATCATATAAGGGAATTAAAAGAAACTGAACCATTAAATTTATTTTTTTAAATAGATAAAATACCTTTATATTAATCTGAGATATGTAGTGCCACATAAAAGATGAAATGTAATTTCCAAATATTTCAGGACATGTGAAATTGTAACTTGCTAATTAGAGCAATAGTAGGTCTTTCCTTATTTTTCTTTTCTCATACTATGTTTTTCAGTGTTATAGTTGGAACCTTTTTTCCTACATTCTACTTATTTTCCAATTCTGCCTCCATTGGTTCTATTCTGACCACCATTTAGCATCTTCCTTATACTCTTTCACATCTTCTTTTTTACTAAATTCATATCTTTAATTAACCAATTGATGCCCCAACTCTGAAGTTGAATTGGGAAAGACTCATAATTTATAAGGTATAAAATACTCAAAATTAACTTTAAAGGCATGTGGATTGATACCATATCTAGTTCTGCTAGATGACACAGGATTACAGCTAAAGCACAACAAAACCAATCTTCTCCAAGTTTCTTCATAATATGCTTGTTCCTAAACTGATAACAATTCTTATTTCTGGATTTAAAGGCAAAAGTAACACACATACAAGGGCTTTTTAAAAATAAGTGTTTAATGAGTATACAAGTAAGTCAATTGGCTCTTGTATGTTCAAGAAACTGTTCTGCTTAGATATGTTCTTAGGCATTTTTTGATACATTAAGTAAAGGGCTATTCAAAATCTTGACACAGGGCTTTAACCTACTATCTATGCACAAAACTATATTTCAATGCAACGTTTTTTCTTTCATTCCTATTTGCATTATTTTATGCATTTGAAAACATTATTCTGACAGGGGTAAGCCAAACCAGACTGCCAAAGGATCCCTGTATCACACACACAAAAAAAAAAGGTTAAAAATTCCAATTCTTGTGTATTTATAACTTTATTATAACAAAAATGTATCAGGATGTATTTATACATGCATAATAAAGTTAATATTGAAACTACTGTTTCCATTTAATTGCCATTTTCAAACTTAGAAACTCTCTTAAGCCTCAATATGTAATGAAAAACTGCAGAAATAAGTCTATAATATGAATATTGTGGTCCATAGAGTATAACGAGGATATGAATATAAACTAAAAGTCATAGCCCAAATGGTAAATGTGGCTTTTAGATTAAAGATATACTATTCAACAGAGTATTTAATATTTGATATTGCAGTCATTTACTCTATTTCCAATCATAATAAAAGATGAAGATTCCTAGTAAAAAGGGATATATTGTGCAGAGTGAATCCAATATACCGGTATCAGAAAATTAAGATTGTATCATGGTTGTCTTCTCCCTCATATAGCATACGAAACTGTTTAAAATTCTATTTCCTCTTGCAACTGAATTTAGTAAATAAATTACATGAACTAATGACAACGAATTGAACAGAGATTGCACTAATTCAATTTTGGCATAAGACACAGATATGTTGGGGTGAGGGGAGGGGTGCCACAAACATTATCTCTCAACGGCTATAAATCAGTGTTAAGTTAGGAATTTTCATAAAGTGACCTGGTATCAAAATTTGGTAGTCACAAAGAGATAATTGTGGACAGTTAAAATATATTTTGAAGTTCATCTATTTTACCTTTAGCCTAGTTTCAAATGTTGAACCAATTAACTGAGCTTGTCTAATTACTATAAATTGTAGAATATGAAATAAGGTTTAGTTTAATCTCTAATTAAGATTAATTTAAATGTTCTATTTGATTCTTACGGGTTTTTAAGTCGAGTTTAAAACAATTAGTCTAATTTTAAGTTGTGTACTAATATAAAGGGTGCCCCAAAATTCACGCAAGATTTGAATTTTTGCGTCATTTGTGCGGTAAAGTGTTGCCAACGAAAAAAAAAGACAGCGTGACAGCTGACAGTTCAGGGTTATTAAAAAATGGAGGGCTACATGAAAGAACAACAGGGTTGTTGAACAATGAAAAATTACAATTTTTAATTATAAACCTGTGTTTTCTATCAAAATTACTTCTTGCGTGAATTTTGGAACACCCTTTTAAGTAAAGACAGACAATACACCTAGTGCTAGAGCAGAACCTTAAAAGACTGGGATACAGACCAAGGTCATTTTAGTAGTTATGTAGAAAAGTTACACAACTGGATTGAGAAACCTGAATAATGCCATAGGTGAGCAACATGAAATTTCCAGGTATTGGAGATATACAATTTTGAAAAGAGAATGAAAAAGCACAGAGGATAATGCAGTTTTGCCTGGACCCTTTCTCCACACCAGAGAGGAAGTTCTAATTTAGTAAAAATATTATACTTCGCACAAATTGCACATGATATAAATATATTAAGTCAAAGTATTAATGTATATGCCAATTTTCAAATCTTACCAATGTTTCTTCAAATATACACTATTATGTAGATGAAAGACAAATCCTAATGTTATTGTGTCCCACTAATTCATGTTTCTAAGAATGGTGAATCAATGGAAAGAGAATTAGATGAGAGTTACCTAGATATGTGTCACTTGACAGTGACTGGCTCTGTGACCAGCTCTTTGATCTTGACCAAGACATTTTCAGGGTGACTGGAAGCTCCTTTCCTTCACCCATAAAGTGAAGGGGGCAAACTGGATAACGTCATTTATAGCTCTAAAACTCAGGTAATTGTATTAAACCTGACAGTGCCTGATATGTAGTATACGCCCAAAATTATTTTTTAAACGTATAACGTCTTAAAATGAAATCTCAGACTGAAATGTGGAGCTACCAATTACTAGCCTTTTATTTATAAAACGAAGAGGTTTCCTTTTCTCGCTACAAAACTCAAGAATTTTGCTACACAACACCATCATTTCGTTGGCCACTGGAATCCTCTGTGCTTGGCTGTAGAGCCACAGGTAACTCATAACTGTATTGTTTTAGTTCCACTTTCGTCTGCCGGATCCGTGTCACAGTAGGGACGACACTACACCTATCTGCTACAAACCCCACTCCGAGCCCACACCGAAACCGGAAATCAGGATGCCCCTGGGGTTGACGGGAAACCCGGCGGCGCGCTCCCAGATCCGCCCCCTCCGGTGATGTCACTGCCCGACCCTTGACCCTGTGGTACCGCCCCTTTTCCTGCCTTCCTGTAGCCGGCGGCGGCGGCGGCGGTTTCTTCGGACGTAATGGAGGGAACTGCGCCGGTGGTTATACCTCACGGGGAAGAGGCGTCGTGCTCCTCTTGGGGAGCTGGCGGGTGAGAGGACCAGTGTGGGCGCGAAGAAGCGAAGGGCAGGACCCGGGTATTACCTTTCTGCTTCGGCCCTCGGGTGGACCGGGAGATCACAAGAGGCCGCGGGGCCCGGCAAAGCCGGCCCAGTGAGGCGAGGGGAGCGCGGGGGGTGGGTGTGGCGACCTGGGTTGGGACCTCTGCGGCTCCCGGCTTCGCCGAAGAAAAGGTCCACTTCTCATCCCCTCTCAGCGCATTCTCAGTTCCGGTTAGGGTGGCGGGGGAAAGTTTCCGGCTGAGAATTTTGGCCCGGGTCGTTTGGTGTGAGCTTTCTAGGCCTGATGCCTAACACCTTCCCTCCTTTCGGTAAAGTGAAAGCTAAGAGTTCCATTGTGCGTGATCCTCCACTGAGCTCCTCCTTTTGAAAACTATTACCAGAGCGAGCTTGGTAATAATGAATCCATGGCAGTCAGGACAACCTGAGGACCTCTGTTGACTACAGTAAAAATAAATTCAGGATAAACACGACTTACCCATTCTTATTTCCCAGTTGGCGTTGAGGTTCTTCAGGACTTTTATAGTTCTGCAATATTGGGAGCGGTTCGTGTACTATTTCATTCATATCATAATTAATAAAAATAATTGTTCCATCGTGCCCACTCCCAGAATACAATATGCCAAAGATAGAAGTGATGGATATATGATTTTGAGCTAGAGTAAGACTTCTATAAACCTTTTACTTTTCCGCCAGCTTCAGACTGAAGGGATGTTTTTGGTGGCATGGTGTTACCTGTTGCCAACACTGCCAAATTAACGGGGTATATTATGCCATATAAGCACTCCCCTTATTTAAAGCATTTTTTGATTAGCATATAGACCTTATAAATACGGCTTTTGAAACATTACGGTAAGGCAGAACTTTGGGAGAAGTGCTGGATAGCTATTCTAATTTTTACTTAAAAGTGTTAACGAACTAAACTCAGCCTTCATGCAAGAAAGAGAGCAAGTGAAAGTGTTAGGGATAAGAAAACTAAAATATGAAATTTTGTTTATTTTCATGATTTGTCAACGCTAAGACTGTTATTGTGTGTGTATGTTTTTATTAGCAAATTTCTTAAACACAGCTAACCTGGTTTGCTTTCATAATTGCAATCAGGAATATTTCTAGTAGTTATCCATTTAATTAGCTATAAGCAGATATCATTTGATGGTACCAATCTGTGATATGGTAAATGATATTTTGATTCTATTTTACAAATCCTTTGGCTTAATAATACAAGACCTAGAAAACTGTATTCTAAAACTGAATTTCGTATTATCACATTGTTTTTAGAATCCTGTAGTAGCTAATTAGAGCTTCCCAGAACCAAATGGATTACACTTTTACTAAGATGATACTGATCTTAGCTGTCATGGTGGCTTAGGCCCAAATGCTTCATGCTGGTTTCTTCTGCCAGGAACCATCTCTGTTTCCCAGAGTTTATCCTATTATCATTTTTCCTTATGTTCTGAGGTGTGGAAAAAATTAGGACAGGCTGTAGTAAATGATTAATAACTATAAGTGTGCCTTATCACACTAGTATGTTTAACTTTAATTTTTAAGGTTCAACATGTTTTTTGAGTGCTTTTGATATGCCTACTATGAGCAGTAGCAGTCAGTATAGCATGGTGGTAAGAGCTAGACTGCTTAGGTTCAAATTCTGGCTCTACCACGTACCAGCTCTGACTTTATACAGGTTACGGTACATTAACCTCTTTGTCAGCCTTTTTTTTTTTTTCCTCTCTTCCCAGTAGAGATGATGGTAATAGTGCCTATTTCATAAAATTGTAAGGGTCAACTGAATTAGAACATGTAAAGCACTTAAAACAATGTAGACACAGTGTTAATTTATTAAATGCTAGGAACTGTTTTAAGTATTTGGAATACAATAGTGAGGTTTTTTTGTTTTGTTTTTTTAATTTACTGCTTTTGAGAGAAGGTGAGAGAAGTGGGTAGGGCCCAGTGCGGTCTCATGAATATGAGGCAAGTGCTCAACTGTCCCAGCATCCTCCCCCCTCCCTTTTTTTTTTTTTTAAAGATTTATTTTGTTTGAAAAAGAGAGACAGAGAGAAGAGAAGGGCCCAGAGCAGTCTCCATAGTTGTACATCATTAGTTTTGACGTAGTTTCATTCCACACAGGGTGGATGTGGGGCAGTGCAGGGTGGGAACCAAACTGGGGAGTGGGGAGTTTTCACATGGAAGGCATGTCCCAGTTAACTATATGGGTTTGCACAGGCCACTGCCAGGATTTGATCCCTAGACCTCATGATTGCAAGGCAAGCACTCAACCTGTTGAGCTATCCCAGCTTCCCTAGTAGTGAAATCTTGATGAATCAGACATTCTGTAGGGGAAAGTAAACAGTTAATGAATAGTTAATAAATGAATTGAAGAAAATAGCAGGTTAATTAGTTAAATAATGACCTAAGGAGAAAGGGAGCTATTTCATTGATTTGCGATCAGGAATGGTCTGTGTAATATTTGTAGTGAATATTTTAATAGAGGCTTAAATATAGGAATAATCTATTCAGAGTTCTGAAGGGAGAACATTTCAAACAGGCAAGTGTAAAAACTTAGGTAATAGCAAGCTTGGGTTTTTGAGGAACAGCAGGTAGGTAGTGTTGCTAAAGATAGTGAGCAAGAGGGAAAGTGGTAAAGAGTTTAGATTGCAGAGATAATTGAGAGGTAAAACACATAGACCTTTTAAGCATGGTAAGTAAGGTATTTAATATTTTTTCTTAGAACCAAAAGGTTGTTCTAAGTCTGAAAGTAATGTCTGACTATATTCTAAAAAACTGAAGCTGTTATATGAAGAAAAAATTGAAGGGGAAGGGCAGTAGTAGAAACAGAAAAACTGGTTAGGTGGCCTTCAGAGTAAGTAATTCAGATGAAATATGGTGATGGTTTGGCTTTAGATTATACTGGTTTAAATAGTGAGAAATGATCAGAATCGAGATCTCTGGTGAAAAGCTAACAGATGGAGAAAATAAGGGAACAAGAAGATCCCTAGATATTTTTTTTTTTTTTTTTTTGGCCTGAGCAAGTAGATGGTATTACCAGAAACTGAATTGGGAGAGACTGGGGAGGAATAGATTAAGCAGGGGCAATTGAATTCTGTTTGGAGCTTGTTATGTTTGTGATACTAACTAAATATCAGGATATATTGTTCAGGCAAATGTGTAAAATCTGGAGGTCAGAGGAAAGATCGTGGAGTAATAAGTTTAGATATCATCTGTATATGGTAAATTTCGTGGACTGAATGAAATTATCTAGGAAGACTGTATATATTAGAGAAGGTTTATGGGGCACTCCAACAAAATTGCTTAAATACAGATCCATCAGAATATATGTAGCAATAAAACAACACCTGAGAAAAATAACCATGGGCTATAATTTTACAGTGTACACAGAAAGAGTAGGCAATCAATGAATGTAATTACGACCTGTTTTTAAAATCCTGTTAAAGTGGTAGATAATAAAGTATGTATTTTGGTTTTTAAAAACCTCCTTAGGTAACTGGTAAATCTGATCCTGTATATAGATTCAACATTAGAGGATGTGCATATTGAATGACCATACTTGCCCTTATAAATTGTGTTTTATTTTTTTCAGTACAAAAACAAATTTGCCCATCATGCCAACAGACTCTGTGGAGATTGATGATGCATTATACAGGTAAGAACCTTATAGAAACTGACATATTGTCTCCATTCTTTTTTCTCAAATAATGAAGTAGTTTCTCTGAAGAGATACCATTAGGCCTATACAGACTCTTGTATATATAATCTAAGAATTGCTCTCAAGATTAGGGTTTATTTTATTTTTTTATTTTTTAACTTATAGTCTGAAAGCTAGAATTTTTAAATCTCAGTTGCTTTAGGAGATAAGGACTAAATGATTTTGCTGTCTACTACAAAATATACCTCATGGTTTTGGACAGGAGTACGTATTTATGTTTTTGATAGTGCAGGAGTCTAATGGAGAAACAATCCATTTTTATTTCATAATACAGTAGCATCTAGGGAATATGTTTATTTCAATGAAATCTCAATAACAACTTGTGTAGTTTGTACTATAAAACAGTGGAGAAGTACTGTGTGATTGAAGAGCTGCGATTTGAATGGATTGTAGTGGGACTTTTTTTTTTACCATACTTTTTCATGAAACCAAAATACATTTTTCAAAATTAAAAAAAAATTAAGGACACATATATTGCTATCACTCCTAGGAAATTGTTATTAATACTTTAAGTTTGTATGCAAGGTATTATAATCTCATTTAAAAAAGTTTTAGTATTCATCTCATATAATCATGAAAAATAAATTTTATATAGGTGGAATTTGGAAAAATAGGCTCATGTATTTTGAATTCCTCTGTAGTTCTTCTTTTTTTTTTTTTAATGTAGCAGGAAATTTGAGCACTTTAGGAGAAGCTGATTGTTGATTTCAAATCTATTGTCAGTTGCACTGTGGTCTAGCATATGGGTTTTGCACGGGCGGGGGCCGGGATTTGATCCTCCAGACCATGCGGTTGTAAGGCAAGTGCTCAATCTGCTGAACTATCCCAGCATCCCCAAAGAAGCTTTTTAATTTGAACAGTCCTACTTGTCTATTTTTGCATTTATTCCCTGTGCTTTTAATGTCATAAACAGGAAATCCTTGCCAAAACCAGTGTTAAGAAACTTTTCCCCTAAGGTTTCTTCTAGGATTTTTATAGTTCAGGTATTATGTTTATTCCTGAACCCATTTTGAGTTGGTTTTGTGTGTGGTGTAAGATAAAGGGCCAATTTCATCTTTCAATTTTCGCATATGGACATCTAGTTTTCCCACCATCATTTTTAGCCCCATGTCCTTTTTTATCTGAATACACTGGCCATACTAGAATATTTCCATAACAAACATAGTTTATACTTTTATATACCTCAATTTTCTTTTCCTAGAGTTCCCTTTTGTGCCTCAAAAGTTCCTTCTAGGGCATACTAGGATAGCTCAGCAGGTTGATCACTTGCCTTGCAACCGTGAGGTCCAGGGATTGAGTTCCACCCCTGGCCCCTTTAGACCTATGTGCTGAACTGTGGTGCAGCTAGTAACGACTGAGCCCTGTTGAGGGTTCTCGAGTCTGGTGTAGAAGGCTCCCAGTTTGGTTCCACCTGTGTGGAATGAAACTATGTCACAACTAAAGGTGTACAACTGTTCTGCTCTGGGCCTTCCCTCCTTTTCTCAGTCTCTCTCTTTCTCTCGCCTTCTCTCAAACAATAAAAATAAATCTTTAAGAAAGAAGTACCTTCTATTATCGTTTAAGACTCATGTCTACTCCAATATCTTACCTGAGTTACACTTCTCATCCTTTCTGCTCAGTCATAAAGCACATTATTCTTGTTGCCATTAAAGTACTCACCACATGGTCTCGGTAGTATTTTTTTACATGTATGTCAACTCAGTTCAGGACCATGGTACATTGTCTAATGCTTAGAAGCGTCTCATTAAGTGATTATTGAATGACTAGAACAAGACAAGGTTCAGATTTATTTCTGGGCTTGAACCCTAGATACTTGATAGTTAAGTGAGTCAGCAGGAACTAAAACTAGAACAATCAAAAGATATGACTGAAAAGTCTGAAAAGGGTTCATTGTACTTACATTAGGAGATACTGATAATAAAAAGTTATACATTTCATGCTGATGCAAAACCACTATCAGGGCAAGGTGCAGTGTTCCCCTCTGCCGGAATCTGGTGTGAGGAAGTTACAATCTTGCATCTGGAAATTTCTGACAACTAGAATAGAAAAACAAAATATTCTCTTTTCTCTGAAATTGGGACATTTTAAGCAGATGAGCAACTTTTGAACAGATCAGATATATGTAATTTCATTCTTAGATAACTTTTTTCGCATATATTCGTATTTGTAAGGTCAGTACTTTAAATATGTTTATTTTCCAGTAGATACTATATTGAAATCTGGTTAATATTTACTAGCTATACAGATTTTTCCCAGATATGAAAATTGAGTCTCAAGTTATAATTACTTCTAAACAGGCTTTTCTCCAAAGCTAAATACTCTAAAAATCTACAGATCTTGAATATTACTAAGTTTCTAATATTTGTAAATATAAGTAGGAAATATTTTGGAGCAATTGCAATACCTAGTTGACCAAGATGTCTTTCTGAATACATTTCACCTTTTCCTTATTACTGCTCAGTCTTAACTTCATAGTTACTGATCAACTAAACCTGAAATTGTTCTCGGAATCTGTATTTTTTTGTTTTGGGGTTGAGAGAACCACTTCGAACAGCATTCTGAGCCATGTCTCGTTATTGTTATATTTGTATTGCCTGCAAATTGTTGAGTGAGTTAGACTTGAACCAATTCTTTTTTTTTGCTTTATTTCTTTATTGTTAAATTTAATGGGGTGATATCGATTGGTAACAATTACATAGTTTCAGGATGTACAAGTCCACATCACATCACCTATGCATCGCATTTTGTGTCCACCACCCAGAATTGGCTCCCCTTCCATCACCATATATCCAGTGTCCACTCCCACCCCCACCCCCCACCACCACCCCCTTGAGCCAATTCTGTAGATCTGGCCCCTTCCTTCCTTCCTTCCTTTCTTCCTTCCTTCCTTCCCTCCTTCCTTCCCTCCCTCCCTCCCTCCTTCCTTCCTTCCTTCCTTTCTTCCTTCCTTTGTGAGAAGTTGGGCAGGAGGGGAGAGAGAAGAGGCCAGGTCCCAGAGCATTCTCCATAATTATATGTTATTAGTTGTGATGTGGTTTCACTCCACGCAGGTGGATATGGGGCGCTGTCTGGGACAGGAACTGAAGTGGAGGCCTCCCACGTGGGAGATAAGAACCCTTATTGCTATCTGGCAGTTACCAATTGTGCCATAGTTCAGCATATGGGTTTGTATGGGCCAGAGCTCGGACTCGATCCACCGGACTTGATCGCCAGACCTTGTGGCAAGGCAGGCGCTCAACCTGCTGAGCTATCCTAGCGTCCCTGGTCTTTTCTTTCTTGAGGATGTGTCTGAGCTTGTTGATCCCAAGATTGATCTGAAGAAATAAATGAGTCCCCATTTAGTACTTCTGCCTTAATTTTGTAACTCTCCTTTTAACAAAGAATTCTCCATTGGAAGTAATTAGGGCTGATTCAGATAATAAAATAGTTCTTTGATAATCACTTTTCTGTAGTCCTTGCATATAAGGGCCTGTGTAGACATCGCTGTATGAAGAAGGGGTGAATATCAAAGCATAATTAGGGCATTCTTAGGTCTCTGCATATAATAAAATCATAGTTTCAAAACCTGTGTTTATTTTAGTGCAAGCTTGTCCAATCCGCAACCTGCGGGCTGTTTGTGGCCGGGGTCAGCTTTCAGTGGTACCCAACACAAATTTGTAAACTTTCTTAAAACATTATGAGATTTTTTTGCAAACGTTTTATTTATTTATTTATTTATTTTAGCTCATCAGCTTTCATTAGTGTTGGTATATTTTATGTGTGGCCCCAGGCAATTCTCACCCCGCCCCCTCCCCCAGGGAAGCAAAAATACTAGACACCTCTGTTCTAGTGGAATACTAGACGAAACGTTCTTCTCACTTTTTGGCTAACAGTCTTTTTGAATTTGCTTCTACTCTTGACTCTTCATTCTCAGACTTTTTCTCAAATTGCTCTTGCTTTACCTGTGTCATAAATGCCAGGTTCCAGCTTTTACTATTTTTCTTTTAGTTCATATTCCAGTTCGTATTATTCATTTCTATGACTTTATCTCTATGTGCTAGTCTATTTCTTCAGCTTTCTCCTTCCAAATTCGAGACTTATTTTTAAATGCAATCAAGAACTATAAGTGTAAATCAGATAAGATGTTTAGTGAATATCTAATTCTTAAAAAACCATTGTAGCACTGTGGAATGAACGTGATCTCTGGAGATAGAAGAGAATGTTTGCATCCCAATTCTGACATTTACATGAACTGAAACTAGTTATTAAATATTTTTGCTCCTTCTGTTTCTCATGTGTAAATGACAATAATAATACATTATAGCTAAAGAATATTATCTTAGTCTTAAAGATTTTATGAAAAAACTTAATGTAAAATAATTTTTGGCATAAAGTAGTACTCAACACCACTGGACCCCTTTTTCTTCTTCCCCTTAATGTTATCACACCCACTTGGTAACCCAAGCTAGAAACTGGTGTCATCTTAAAGATTTTTTTCTGTATTTGTCATCCTCCAAATTCAGTTAATTTGTTTTAATTCTTCCATTTTTTTCTAAACTCTTAATTTGAACTCTATCATTCATTCTTCCTACATTTGGCATCTTATTGAACTATTTTAATATTCTCTAATGTGATCTCTCTAAAGCTACTCTTGTCTCTAATCCATCTTCCATATTTTATTTAAAGTACTATTTTTGAAATTTATCTCAGAGCACATGACTACTCAGTTTAAAATCTTTAAATGGTTTCCTATCATCTACATTGCTGAGGCCAAACTATATAATAAGCATTTAAAGTCCCCTTTTGAATAAAGTATAACATAGTAGCTGAGCATATAAACTTTGGTAGGAAATCTGAATTTGAATCATTCTTCGTCATTTATGAGTGTGATCTTAATCAAGTTTCTGAACCTCTTAACTCTTAATCTTTTCTTCCATTTTTTTTTTTCCGTAATTCATTCAAGGAATATTTCAAGAGAAAAATGTATAAATTGCAAATTAATCATAAAGAATTCTTTTGAAGAGCTCAATTATTTCTAGATATCATTTATCATGTGTTACGGTATTTCTTTTTCTTTTTTTCTTTTTTCTAAGATTTATTGTTTTTTACAGAAGAGAGAGAAGGGGGAGGGCCCAGAGCTGTCTCCATAGTTGTGCATCATCAGTTTTCAGCAAAGTTTCATTCTACACAGGTGGGCAGGTGGATGTGCAGGGCAGGAACCAGGCCAGAGGCCTCCCACATGGGAGGCACACCCCAGAGAGCTGGTAGCCAAACCAGGGGCCTCCCATATGGGAAGCTCATCCTGGCAAGAACTGAACTGGGAGCATACCCCAGTTCAGCACATGGGTCTGCTGGGGCCGGAGGTGGGGCCAGGACTCAATCCTCGGACCCCAGCGCTGCAAAGCGAGCACTCAACCTGCTGAGCCATCCCAGCAGTCCCTGTGGTCGGTATCTTTTAGCCTCCTTGTCCCTCCTCACCAGTTTACCCTCCAACACCCTATATTTTAGCCTTGTCGAACTTTATGTTTATATTGTCAGGGATATGATTTTACTCTACTTACAAGCTTGATGCTAGGCCGGGGGTGGTGAACCTATGGCACGTGGAGCAATTATTTCGGCATGTGGAGCTGTGAATACCATTTAAAAAATTATTGTTTATGCTCTTATAAACATAAAAATAATCGATACCTTTATCTCGATGGGTTGGCATGCAAGTCGAGCGAGTTATACTCTTATTTCATAAGCTTTGGCACTCAATCGCCACAAGGTTCGCCACCCCTGTGCTAGGCCATTATTGTTTAGTGAATTATGATAGAATGTGAAACTTTTAGATTTAGAGATAAAAAATGTTTGTTATTCTATTATATAGCAAGTAGCGTGGACATCATTATGGTGCTCCCAGGTCGCATAGGGACAATACCCTAGGCCAGGGATTCCCAGCCCCATGCCCGCGGGCGCCATGCCTCCCGGGGCCCGATTTGTGTGCACCCGCCATTATTTGACTGCATCAGAAGTTTTTCATAAACACTAAGTAAAACTATAATTTATTTGTATACATTTGTTAGAATTTTAAAATATTGTTTGAGTATCTACACAGGTTTATTATATTCGTTGGTATGTTTGCAATATCGTATGTATAAGTTTTTCCCTAGCTTTCGCCTTTGTACATGTCGCGTCTTGTTTAGCCGCTGCACTCTTTAAACTCTCCTCCACCCAACCGGGAGACGTGAAGTTGCCATTTTGATTGCGGTTGCTGGACTGATCGGGTCGTGACAGTTAGCTAGGATCACAGTGTTTTGATATATTCGATTTTAAATGAACTCAAAGCGAGGTAGGTAATGTGTTATTATGGTGGCAATTTGATATGATATTGTAGTTCTATAACTTTTTATTTGTATTCTTTTAGTCCTAAAATGAGTGGACCAAATAAGAGAAAATGAACCTATAATTTTAACACAGACTGGGAGGAATCATATTGTTTCATTAATTTAAAAGGTAAATGCGTTTGCCTGTTGTGTGGCAGTAGTATTGCAGTGCCGAAAAAACATTGAACGTCACTTTCAGACAAGTCATACCACTTTTGATACGAATTATCCACTTAAATCTGAAGTAAGAAAGAAAAAAATCAACTAAAATGGAGTTTAACTACTCAACAGACTGTTTTCACTAGACGTGGAAAAATCTGAAAAGGCAACCATTGCTTCTTTCAAAATTTCTCACATGCTCGCAAAGAAGAAAAAACCTTTCCAGGATGGTGAATTGTTCAAAGAAGCATTTCTGACTGCTGCCGATTGTTAGTTTGAGGAATATTCTAACAAGCGTGAGATTATGTCGGCGATACAAGATCTACAGTTGTCAAACAGTCACAAGAAGAATACATGCAATTTCAAAAGACTTGCAAACTCAGTTAAAGACTGACTTGGAAATATGTGACTGCTTCTCTCTGCAATTTGACGAGTCAACAGATATATCAGACACCGCACAGTTGGCAGTTATGGTGAGAATGGTATTTAGTAACTTCACAGTAAAAGAGGAGCTGTTGGAACTATTACCAGTGAAAGGACAGATGAGAGGTGAGGATATTTATAAAACTTTCAGAACATACGCCAGGTCGATAAACATGCCTTTGCATAAGTTGTCTGCGATAACTTCCGATGGGGCACCAGCAATGGTTGGTCAAAACAAAGGATTTATTGCCCTTTGCAGGAAAGATGAATCATTTTCAAACTTTATGTCCTACCACTGTTATCCATCAGGAAGCTTTGTGTTGTAAAATACTGCCCTTGGAACATGTTATGAAAATAGTCACAAAGATAATCAACTATTCGAGCAGCTCCATTGCAACACCGACTTTTCAAGGCCCTGTTACAAGATACTGAAGATAACACGATCTCATCTTGCATACTGAAGTATGTTGGCTTAGTAAAGGTAAAGTTCTTACAAGATTTGTGAATTGAAGAAATAAAAACATTTATACATGATAAAAATGAATATTATGATGAACTAACAGATTTGCTGGCTGGTGGATTTGGGTTTTCTTGGCTGACACCATGGAAAAATTAAGATTCTTTCAATTTGGAGTTGCAGGGAAAAGACAAAAATATAGCTGAAATGATAAGCTCTGTAAACGCATTGAAAGCGAAATGGACTTTGTTGATATCACATCTGCATATCAAGTCTCTCGTGCACTTCCCATATATGAGGAAAATGCTAGGTAACAATGAATTAAACGTGTCGTCATTTATTGAGACCCTGCAAGTGCTTCAAAAACAGTTTGAAGAGAGATTGCTGCAGTTTACAAATATCGAGCCAATTGTCTCCTCCTGTATCAATCCTTTTACTTGCCAAATAAATGGAATAGAACTAGCCGCATGTATTGCAGACCTTGTTCAGGGGAAAGCAGAAGAACTACAGTTAGAAATTTTGAACCTTAAGAACGATATTTTGCTAAAATCCTTAATATCAGAGGACTTAGGAAACAGTCGACAAAGAAAGGTTCCCATTTTTAAAAAAAGCAGCATATAACATCAAATAGTTTTTTGGGTCAACGTATTTATGCGAATCTTTGTTTTCGTTTTCTTTTTTTTTTTTTTATCTTTTCACATTTATAGAGAGAAATTATCTTTTTGTCTTCAGTGCATAGTTATTTCTATTTTACTTTTTGACAGATAGAGAGAGAGACAGAGACAGCTAGAGAACCAAACTGTGGGAACTCCCCAGTTCAGCACGTGGGTCCTGCCTGGGCCGGAGCCGGGATTCGATCCTCGGTCCTCATGGCCTCAAAGCGAGCGCTCAACCCGCTGAGCCGTCCCAGCTTTCCCCGAATCTTTGTTTTCAAACATGAATTTAATAAAATCACGATATAGATCTCGACTTACCGATGAGCATCTTAATAATTGTTTGCTAACTGGGTTGTCGTCATACTCTCCTAATTACGAGGCAGTGGCTAATGAAATGTAATGCCAAAAATTACACTGGCAGATTGGTTTTTCTTATGTTTTCTTTTATGTTTTTTTAAATGATTTTATTATACGTGTGTTTTTTATTTACTTTGTATTACATTTTGTATATATGTTTCTTTGTGTGTATATAATTTGTACATTAAATTTATTATTTTAGAATTACTTTTGTTTATTATTTTTTATTCTTGCTCAATAATAAATATCCTTAGAAATAGCTGGTGCCCGCCACCCTACCGATATTTTAGAATGCGCCCTAGGGTATAAAAAGGTTGGGAACCCCTGCCCTAGGCCATGGTGGATGTTTTGTACCTAGTATGTTTTACATCACAGCTGAGAAACACTGAACTTGGGGGACCCACCATTTTATTGCACAGAGTAAGCAAATTTACTTTTTGTTTTGGAAAGAGACTTACCTCATCCCTCAAGGATATATGCTGTAAACACAACCCTGAGAAAAGACCCTAATAAATAGCTGTGAGGACCTTCCTCACTAGGCATATTTGAAGAGATATGTAGTTGTTTGAAAGACCCATGAAGGAGTGTCTCCCAACATAATGCATGTTCTTTGCACAGTTTGTTTGAGGTATAATTGCTATATAGTAAGTTTACCATATTTTCCGGCGTATAAGACGACCCCCTAATTTTACAGTTAAAACATAGGTTTAGGCCTATATTCGCTGTATTAAGACTACAGCCTCGGAAGTGGGGGGTAGTCTTATACAGCGAATATAGGCCTAAACCTATGTTTTAACTGTAAAATTAGGGGGTCCTCTTATATGCCCGGTTGTCTTATATGCCGGAAAATACGGGGTACTATGTATTTACTGAGTACAGTGTTTTCACATGTATACATACCGTATATATTCATGATATCATCACCACAAGTCAGGTAATGAACATATGCATCACACCCCAACATTTTCTTTGTGCCCCTTTATAATCTTTTCCTCCCTTCTCTTTTTATTTGCCATTTCCCCATGCAACGAATCACTGATCTGCTTTTTATCATTGTAGAATACCGGTAGTTTTATTTTCTAGAATTTTATATAAATGGAACCATACAGCATGTACACTTTTGGAGGGGTCTTGCTTCATTCACTTGATGGTTTTGGATCTGTATGCCATATCAGCATTTTGTTCCTTATATTGCTTAGTTGTATTCTATTGTATGGATATGCTGTAATTTATTTAACTATTAACTGTGGGGTGGGCATTTGGGTTGTTTCTAGGTTTTGGCTATTACAAATAAGGCTGCCATGAGAATTTATATACATGTTTTAGGGTAGACATGCTTTCGTTTACTCTTGGATAAATATCTAGAAATGAATGCTTGGGTTGTATGATAATATTTTGAACTTTAAGAAACTAAAATGTTTTTTCAAAGTGGTTGTACCATTTTACATTCCCACTAGTAGTGTATGAGAGTTCTAGTGCCTTCATGTTCACTCAGTACCTGGTATGGTCAGTCATTTTAAGTTTAGGTTGTCCAGTATGTGTATAGTGGGATTATATTATGGTTTTAATTTGCATTTCCCTAATGAATAATTATTCTAAGCATCTTTTCTTGAGCCTATTTGCATCATTTCTCTTTTTTGGTGAAATGTTTCCATAAATCTTGACATTTTTTGTTACATTTGACTGAGTTCTTTACATACTCTGTATACATGTTCTTTATTATATATAGAATTACAAGTATTTTCTCCTAGTTTGTGGCTTGTCTTTCTTTTCTTAGCAATATCTTATGCAGAGCAAAATTTTAAATTCTGATGTGATGCAATGGTTTTATATATAATTCATGCTTTTTTGCTCTATTTAAAAAATATTTGTGACACTGAAGGACACTAAAATTTTCTCTGATATCTTGAAGTTTCATAGTATAAATTTGAGTCTATGATCTATTTCAAGTTAATTTTTGCATATGGTGTGGGTGAGGGTCAGTTTCATTTTTTTCTATATAGTTCTCCTGTGTTTCAGACCATTTGTTGAAGATTATCCATCTCCATTGAATCCCATGGGTTTCTTTGACAGAATTCAATATAGTAAATATCTGTATCTTCGTTTCAGTGACCTATATATCTCTCTTCACACTAATACCACACTGTGTAGCTTTATCATGAATCTTGGAATTTGGGAGTGTAATTCCTCCAACTTTGACCTATTTACACAAAGTTGGTTTGATTCATCTCTTCTAGATCCTTTGAATTTCCCCAAATGTTTTAGAATCAGCTTCTTGGTTCTTAAGGGGGGAAAAAAATGAATCCTGACATTTTGTTTGAGATTGTGTTTAATATATAGTTCAGTTTTGGAAATACTGACATTTTAACAATACTGAATTTTAAGATCCATTGATTTGGTATGGCTGTCAATTTATTTATTTATTTTAAGTTTATTTATTTTATTAATTTTTGACAGAGAGAGAGATACAGAGACAGAGAGAGAACTGAACTGGGGGAACTCCCCAGTTCAGCACATGGGTCCGCAAGGGCCGGGGCCGGGATTCGATCCTCGGTCCCCGGCACTACAAAGTGAGCGCTTAACCCACTGAGCCATCCCGGCTTCCCCTGTTTTGTTTTAATAGTTGTGTTAATAGTCATTTACAGTTGAAAATATATTGTTTTGACTTAAGTAGTCATCTGTAAAAGATTTTAAAGTAAGAGAAGAAGATCTTTGTTTTATCCATACTTTTATCATTTCTAGTATTTCTTCTGTGTGTAAATTAAGATTTCCATCTGGTATCATTTTCCTTTTACCTAAGGTTTTACTTTAACATTTATTATAATAAAGATTCCCAGCAATGAATTCTTTCAACTTTTGTATGGCTAAAGAAGTCTTTACTTTCTTTTTTGAAATTTAATTTAGAATTTTAAGTTGATAGGTTTCTCTTTCAGTACTTTATAACTCTTGTGTCACTGTTTTCCAATTTGTACTGCTTCCTAGGAGAAAATCAGTCCTTATCTTTCCTTTGTAAATATGTTTCTTTTTTTTTTTTTTTTTTTTTTTTTACCCTAACCCTAACCCTAAACCCTAAACCCTATAAACCCTATAAACCCTATAAACCCTAAACCCTAAAAACTGTTTCTTTTTTTTTTAAGACTTGTTTTATTGTTTGAGAGAAGGTAAGAGAGAGACAGAAAGAAAGGAGGAGAACCCAGAGAAGTCTCCATAGTTCTACATCATCAGTTTTTGACACAGTTTGATTTCACACAGGTGGATGTAGGGCCACCTGAGGCAGAACTGAATGGTGGGGGTAGAGGGGCCTCCCCCATGGGAGGTGAGAACCTTGCTGCTCTCCTTGTGGTTACCAGCTGAGCTCCACAATTCAGCATTTGGGCTTACATGGGCTTGGGTAAGGATTCGATCCCTGGACCTCATGGCGCAAGGCAAGCGTTCAACCTGTTGAGCTGTCCTGACATTCCTGTGTGTCCTATTTTCTGTCACTATTTTTACTATTTTTTCTTAATCCCTAGTTTTAAATAATAGTGATACAGCTTGATGATGCTTTCTTTTCCATATATTTTATTCTTGTGGTTTCTGCATTGTGGCCTGTGGATTTATTGTATTACTAGAAAAATCTTAGCCATTAGTTCTTGTGATATATTGTTCTCTCCTTTCCCCAACCCCTTACAGGGACTTCAATGTCACATGTATTGGACCAAGTTGCCCCACAGCTCACTTATGCTCTTTTTTATCAGTCCTTTTGTGTGTTTCATTTTGGAAAGTTTCTATTGCTATATCTTTACGTTTACTTCTGTAGTGTTGAATATATTAATTCCATCCAGTATATTTTTCATCTTAGATTTCATCTCTAGATATTCTTACTACTCATCCTTTCCTCTACCTTCTTGAGCACATGCATTATATTTATAATTGTTTTAGTTTTCATGCTGTTTTGCATACCTGGCAATTTTTTAATGTATGCAAGACATTGTAAATTTTACTTTTTTAGGTGCTGGATAATTTTTTTTTTTAAGATTTATTGTTTTTTGACAGAAAAAGGCAGAGAGAAGGGGGAGAGCCCAGTGTAGTCTCCATTGTTGTACATCATCAGCTTCAACATGGTTTCATTCCTCACAGGCGGACGGGGGACGTGCAGGGCGGTAACCGGGCTGGGGGCCTCCCGCATGGGAGGAACATCTCCTTGAGCCAGGGGCCGAACTGGGGCCAAGAACTGAACTGGGGGCGTCCCGAATGGGAATACACCCAGTTCAGCACATGGGTCCACACAGGCCTGAGCTGAGATTCAGTCCTCAGTCCTCAGTCCTCAGAGCTATAAAGCGAGCTCTCAACCTGTTGAGCCATTCCATCTTCCCCGGTGCTGGATAATTTTGAATTCCTTTAAATATTCTTGAATTTGTTCAGGGATTTATTTAGTTAAGTTACTTGGAGATTTAAGTCTGTGACAAATTTTTGCCATTATTGCTAAATACCCTTCTGATTGGTATTATTGTACATGTGGTTATCATCCCATCTTGAGATTGTTTCCTCAGTGCATGTGCTGATCTTGGCTGATGAATGACTCAAGGAGAACTTTCTACATATCTCTAGTGTTCTCTGTGTTCATCTCTACTCACAAATTCATGCCTCCTTCAATTCACATCTCCATCTTTTCTCTTCAGGGAGACCACCAAACTCAGCTCTCTCTGGTTTTCCCTTCCTGCACTGCAGCCTGGAAACTCTCTATGCAGCAGTTGGCAGCGATAAAGCTCATCTTATTTGTTTTTCTTTTCTGAGATTACTGTACTGAGTTACCTATTGTCCAGTGTCTGAAGTCTGTCATTTAATTTATATTTTTCAATTTTCAACTGCCTAAGGCAGGAGTAGGATAATAAACCTGGTCACTGTTACTTCACCATGGCCAGAAATGGAAGCCTTATGTATATATTATGTATCTCTTATATACCATTCTTTTTCATGCTTTTCTTTTTACCTTCATATTAACTTTTTAACTTCAGAATTTAACTTGAATGAACCTCATTTGTGAAGCTTTTCATGACTTCCACTGATAAAGATAATTATTTTCTCTTCTCTATTTCAGGTTTCCTTAGTTTCTGGTAGCTCTGTATATAGTATTTAATAATTAATTGTTTCTCCCAATAGCATATCACAGGCATTCTGTGACATTTATATTGTATTAAATTATATTAAATTATAAAATTAAAATATAAAATTTTATTTTATTTAAACCTCATTGTAGCCTTATGAGGTTATTGCTATTATCCCCACAGCATACCAGTACCTAGATTAAAATAGACATTTTCATAAATTTATGAATGCATCCAGAAGAAAGTGATCAGAATGTTAAGGGGGGCTCAAAATGGTGCAATTTTGGAACTGTTTGAGGAACTAGAGATGTTTAGCCTGCAGAAAGAAGATCTGGAACCTGAATACGATCTTCAGATGTTTGGAAGGCTGTCACATCAAAGAGGGATTCAGTGAGTTCCCTATGGCCCCAAGGAGGTAAAATTAGGACTAGTAGGTGAAAATTATAGGGAGATAGTGTGCCTATTAAGGAGAGCATCTTTAATAAATAGAGCTCTCTAAAGGTAGAGTAGATAATAGTATATTCTTTTTATTGGATATGGTCTCTGATATGTTGACTGTCCACTTAATAGTGTCAGCTGTATTGAAACATGCTGGACTTGAAGTTAAACTCTAGACTCTTTAATTTCATCTCTATTACTTACTAACAATATGAACTTCATAGGATCTAAGTGTCAGTTGCAGAGTATCTGACATACACAAAGTAGTCTCTTTATTAGTAACCCTCCCCTTGGTGGCCAAGCATTGAAAAGGCATTTTCAATTTTCAAAGGTGATTTAAGTAATGAGAATCTGTATGAGATTATATGATTCTCTGGAGAACCTTGGTTCATATATCTTAAATTTTACTCTTTTGTCTGTACTTTTTCAATTATAATCACATCTGTGCTGTGGCTATTTATTATTTGCCTAAGTAATCTTAAAAATAATTCAGGAGGAAAAGTCTGAAATGAAAATCATTTTTTGATGTAGTTCTTGTGACTATGAACATAGAATGATTCAAGTCCTCTGTTTTGTAAAGTACATGTTGTTCTTGTGTGCCAATTCATTTCTTTCATTAATTTAGCAATTTGTTTTAGTGTGACTGTAATATGCCAGGCCCTGTTTGTCACTGGTGATACTATAGTAAATAAGGCAAAGCCCCTGTTGTAGGAACCTACAACCTTACCTAGGAAAAATAGACAAATAGTGAAAATACATTGTCATAGGTATTAAAATGGATTGAGTGTAGGGTGTTATGAATGCACATAAAAGATGATCCAACACCATTCTGAGAAAGGTTAGGGGTATCAGGTAAGCATCGTGGGGTAAACATAATATATAAGCTGAGACCTGAAGACTATTAGGATGGACGACTTAAGATCTTTTATATACTGTATCAGCTTTTATAATTAAAATAGTGTTTCAAAATGGCTTTTAAGTCATCTAAATTCCAAGAAGGGAACCAATTTTTTGCTTCAGAAATCCTATTTACAGTGAGAGACTTAAAATGGGAGTTGCAAACTGAAATGCCTACAGTGGCCACTGAGGTAATGAATGAGAAGCAAGATGAGAACTGTTCTAAGTTGAGAACACGTAAATAATCCTCTCTATATAAAGAGGTAGCTCCTACACAACTCCATCTGTTTGTTGCCATGAGGGAATGTGGACCTTAGCATCAAATCTTCTCATTTTTCAAAATATGTCATGTTTGCAGTTAATTCAGAAAAGTTAAACACTGTAAGTGGGCCAAAACAAGTCTGTGGGTAGGATCTAGATGCCTCACTATTTGCAGACAACTTTAAAGAGATACATAATTTTGATGAAGTAATTTATTGTTTTTATTATGTTTTACATGTAGTCGGCAGAGGTATGTTCTTGGAGACACAGCAATGCAGAAGATGGCCAAGTCCCATGTTTTCTTAAGTGGTATGGGAGGTCTTGGTTTGGAAATTGGTAAGCAGTATTTTTATTCATAATTTTATATGATAATTTTGAACAACATAATTTAAAGATTTAACTCCTTCCTCGTGTATTATTTTTGTAAAGAAAATTAGATTCAAAACATTGATTAGATTTATCTCTGATTCTTTTGGCAAAACTACTGCATGATACTGTTATATTCTCCCACAAGGAATCAGTGATGACTCTCTTGCGTCTCCTTCTGTGTTGTTAGTAGCCTTTAATGATCATTCTCTGTATCCATTAATTCATTATGATAGAGCACCCATACATATATTCATGACAACATGTCTGGAAGAGTACCTTAAAATTTTTAGATTGATGTGATTATGGCAATTTTTTAATTTTTCCTTGTTTGTTCATCTGTATTTTTCTAAGGGACTTGTATTTCTTAAGTGATAAAAAAGTTAAAGTAACTAGTCAGGGATGTGATCAAGCTCCATGAAGACGTAGCTTAATATACTTTTCTAATATTATGCTATTACTTTTTCTTTTTCCTTTATAGCAAAAAATCTTACTCTTGCAGGAATTAAGGTAAGGAAATATCTTTGGTAAGAATTGTCTTTTTCTTTTTTTTGCTCATCAGGAGTGTTTATACTTTGACCTAATTATTGCTTCTTCATTTAGTAGCAAAATCATTTTAATGGTCTACTTTCCTCATGTAAAAAAAAATTATTGTTATACAAAATTTCAAAATTAAAAATAGAATAGTTGTAGCAAAACCCCATGTACTCATCATGCTTCTACAGCAATTATCAGCTTATAAACAGATTTGTTTCATGTATCCACCAACCCCAACTGCAAAATTATTTTGATGTATCAGATATCTTATTACATTCTCCTTAAATATTTTAGTTTATAGCTCTGAAAGATATGGGTACCTATTGAAAATATAACCACAATATAGTTTTCATACCTAAAAAGAAATGTTTCTTAATGTCATTGTATTAGTATCTATTGCTGCAAAATAGATTACCCCAAACTTAGCAACTTAAACAGCACTTATCTTGCTTTCAGGAATCATGCACAACTTAGCTGGTTCCTCTGTTTGAGGGTCTCTAACAAGATTCCAATCAAGATACTAGCAGGGCCTAAAGTCATCCTCAATTTCTTCCCATATGGCCCTCTC
The DNA here is from genome assembly GCA_004027555.1 of Craseonycteris thonglongyai. Classification (NCBI taxonomy): domain Eukaryota; kingdom Metazoa; phylum Chordata; class Mammalia; order Chiroptera; family Craseonycteridae; genus Craseonycteris; species Craseonycteris thonglongyai. Next base: position 29,477 of record PVKE010002695.1, read on the forward strand.
CACAGGGCACATTGCTTGCTTTGTCAAAGCTAGCAGGAAGACAAGAAAGGGTGTGTACTAACCTAATCTCTTAAATCACATTCTACAACCTATGCTGTATTTCTTAAAAGCAAGTCACTAGATCCAGTTTACACTCAAGGGGAGGGCATTACACAAAGGCCTGAATACCAGGAAGTGAGATTCATTGGGAGCTGTCTTAGAAGTTTTCCTATCACAATCATCAAATATTTAGAGTTTACATTTTCCCAATTATCTTATGTGATTTTATTTTTAAATTTGTTTAGTCCTAATCAGGATTCAAGTAAAGTCTAAACATCCATAATCAGCCTGGTTTCTTTGGATCTATGAATTTTCCTTCCCTGATTTTTTTTTTTCCTTGCAATTCACTTGTTAAAGAAACCAGGTCATTTATCACACTTAAATACCTCTACCTCTGTGTTTCCTGTAAACTGGTATTATATCCAGAGATTTTTATTCAAATTTGATTGTTTTAGTGCTACTACTTCAAAGAAATAATATTCTTTTGTCTCTCTTTTTGTGGCTTTACTGACTATTAATTATTATTGCCTAGATTCATTATTTCACTAGGTCCAGTAATAGTCTAATTCTGTCACTTCTTTTATTAGCTGGAATAATATTTTAGAAAGCAAATTTTCCATTCATTCTATATTTGACTCCACTATAGCAGGCCTAGGTAGACTTTTTCAGGACAAGTGCTAATTTTCCAAGTGTCATGGTCCACTAGCTATTTATTTTATTAATTCAGGTGGCCACCCCAAAATTGCTTGGTGGTCCACTGGATAGACTACGACCAACGTTTTGCCCAGTCCTGCCTGCTTTAAAGTGTAGTTTGTACATACATGATCAGCAGGGTAAAATACTTGATTATTTTTCCTTGTTTATTTACCAGTTTTCAAAATCAGTAGTTTTCTATCATCCCCCAACAGTGGCCAGTAAGTGAGTGAGTGAATCTGCATGTGTCTGTGTCTATGTGTATATGTGAGCATCATGATAAACTCATAGATTTAAACATATTTGGTATTTTTTGATACATTGTAGCCGTTATTCTCGTTGATGCTCAAATTGTTTTATCTTTGCTTGTTGGGATCTTCAAGTTCTTGACACACTCCAGTAGTCTTTGATTATTGCTAATTGAGAAGTTTTTTCTGTTGACTGAGCTAGAACATACATCATAAGTAAACTGAAATTACTAAATCTCAAGTTTAGGATTGTATGATACTCTTTGATTTTATGTCTGTATTTCTTACTATAAGGGTTTAGGTCTTAATGACATGAACCTTATTACTTAATTGCTTTATCCTGTATTCTATTCTACATGTCTATGACATAATTTTAGAAATAACAATTCTAATATTATTAAAAATATAATTACTGTTGAAAACAATGTAAGATTTTTTTTAAGTCATTTTAAATCATTTCTATGGATAATTATGCAACAGATTCTATAGATAGTTTTGTCCATTTATTGATTTTGCTTTAGGTATTTAGGGATTGCTTTTTAAATTTAACTTAGTTTTACTGTTATGTGAGTCTGATATAATTCAAAGTCAAATTTAAAGAACAATGCATATTCAGGTAAGCCTAGCTTCACTGTACCCTCTTCCCTCCTTTTTAAGTCAACTGCTTTTTTTCATTGTTTTTAAATGTAAGTAAATGCATATTTGTACATATAAACGTGAAAATCTGTATCTGAGAAGGAACCAAAAACAAAACAAAACAGTATTTATTTATAAAAAATTATATATTTCTTCTTACGTGTTTACACTTCAGTCATCTTCAAAGTACTCTGTGACACAACACACCACTGAGACACTTTTTCTACTGCTCAAACAATTTTTGTTCTTATCCATTTTGATGACTTTCAGTGCTCCTGCCATTTTTTGTTTCACCTTTTCCACACCAGCAGAGCATTTCCATTTGAGGACTTGTTTTCATCCAGGGACACAGAAGTTTCTCAGAGCTAGATTGGGTGAATAGAGAAGGGTGGGGTATGAGTGGCATGCCATTTTTGGTCAACAATTGCTGAACACTCAGCTTGGTGTGGGCAGGTGTGTTGTCATGCCTAACATTGTTCATGTAAATCACACATCATGAAATGGGCAAACACATTGAAAGAGTTTTTAAAAAAAAATTCACCTAAGCTAAATGTACACTCTCACAACAATACTAGCTGGTACACTGAAGCAGATGGGCCCTAGAACACTCCCATAGCTGGGGAAGCCTGTACTACAAGGGGCTGTCCTCCAGAAGATAATACCAGGTTTTTTGGTATGTGTGTGTACATATTTATCCCTTAGATAAAGTAACATACCTGCCCTCCACCTTGCTTTTTATCATTTAATAGCATATCCTAGGACCACCCCATAGTGATATATATGACCAGAAAGTATTTAGCTAGGTAATTTGAAAAACAGGCGTTTATGGCTGTATGTTTTCCCAGACAGCCCTCATATATTTCAGTTTATTTTTATAGCTGCATTGATATACTTCTTGTAGACATAGCATTTATTATTGTGAACGTTTTGATTATTTCTAGTCTTTTGCTATTACAAATAGTGCTGCAATTAACACGTTGCGTATGGCGGGGTTTAAATCCCTCATACCCCTCTGTTCTGGCAGATATTTAAATGAGACCACGTTGAAATTAAGTCTTCTCTTTAAAATGCTATTCCATATTATTTATAACTTTTCAGTGAAATTTTTTGTACTTACGTAAATTTATCCATTGATAATATTTGCTCGTTATATATCAACCAAACCTAATTAAATAAATAAATCTTGCAAAAAATAAAAGATCAAGTGTAAAAACGAGAATTCTTGTTACCCGTCCTTAATGCATGGCTCAGAAAAAACGAAGATTCTTGTGATCCGTACGCAATGTGTTAATACTTTTGTACATGTGTCTTTTTGTATTATCTCCTGTGTGTATGTTTGGGTTAGAGTCTTAAAGTTAGGATTGCCATGTCAAAGGCATTTTGCTAGAGATTGCCGAATTTCTTTACATTGAATTTGTGCTGCTTCACATTCCCACCAGTAATATATGAGAATGCCTGATTCACCACCTCCTTCTCAGCAGTAGACTATTGTCAAACTTTTGGATTTATGCCGTTCTGATGAATGAGAGAGTATTTCATTCTTGAGCTTAAATATTTTTTATAGGGCCAAATGCCATTTTTTAAAACTATAATCCATTTTCATGTACTTTGCCCGCTTTTAAAATCAGATTTGTAGCCTATGGTATGCTACAAAAACTTTTTTGAACATAGAGCATTTGGAAATGTTCATGTGAATTTTTTAAATTTTTGCATGTTGATTTTTATAACATACTAATTCTCTAAATTTAAACTCTCTTACTGCTCAAAGTTTTTCTATTTTTCTGAGATTCTGTATATATATATATATATATATATATATATAGTCATTATATCTAACTTAACATCCTTTCTAGTTCTTAAACCTTTAATTACTTTCTGTTGTCTAATTACAGAGGATAATTTTAATACAATATAAATAGTATTGTAGATAGTGAACATTCTTATCTTATTCTTGATTTTAATAGGTGTTTTTCTTGTTTTTGAAGGCACTTACCATTCATGATACAGAAAAGTGCCAGGCATGGGATCTGGGAACCAACTTCTTTCTCTGTGAAGAAGATGTTAATATGAGAAACAGGTGAAGATATTTTGATGTATTATAGGAGTTTTTATTTGATTATTTTTATTTGTTGAATGTTTAATTTATTCACATTACTCCCTAGGAATGACTTTCTTTAAGATTGTTAAAAGAGGTCTTTATTATAGCTTGATCAAAGACTTCAGACACTGGGAGCTTGGAATTTATAAGGGTACACTTTGAGATTATGTGTCTTACTATGGAATACAGTAGTAAACTACATCTCAAATTGTATAGCTATCTGTAAATATAAATAAGTCTTAATTTCTTTCTTCCTCTACACTATTAATTTTCCATTGAAAGTTTGTAACATTTCGGTTCTTCTTAATGTTTCTCTTGGACACTTTGTGAGTGTATTGAACAAAAGAACAGTAAAGCTTTGTTTGTTTATTTTAGAGCTGAAGCAGTTCTTCAACGTATTGCAGAACTAAATCCATACGTTCATGTCACATCATCTTCTATTCCTTTAACTGAAACTACAGATCTCTCCTTCTTAAACAAATATCAGGTTGGTATTCCGTTTTATATTAGATGCTATTGACAGATTCCAAGGCCAATTGTTAAATATTAGTATGATATTACTAATTTAACGTAGTCTGTTAAGCAGAACAAAAACATTTCAGGTTAAAAAACTTCCTTTAGAATAATAAATTTCAAATGCTCTGTTTTCAGGAAGAGATCTATGAACTTCTGACAAAGCAATTATATCAGTTAGCTATTTTCATAATAATGTGTGTAAAAAACTCCCCAAAACTCAGTGGTTTATAGCAATGTGCATTTCATTCTTTCTTAAATACTTGTATGTCAGTTGGAGTTTTGCTGTTCTTGACTGAACTTTAACTCTAGCATCTGCTTTCTGCTCCATGAACTTTAACTCCAGAGTCTGGGTTGTGCCTCCTGCTTGGAACTATAAGGGTACACTGTGTGATTGTATGTCTTGTGGAATACAATAGTACACTACATCTCAAGATTGTATAGTTCTCTATAAATATAAGTCTTAGTTGGGGTTTTTTTTTAGCACAAATGATGCCATTTTAGGCCTGTGGTTTTTAGAACTAGAACTATGTGGAGAAGATAGTGTTGGATCCCACAAGATATGGGCTGGATCCCACAAGTCCACCTTTACCCCCTTTCCAACGCCAGTTAAAACTCCTAGTTGTTTCCTGTGCTTTTGAGGACTAGCCATAAATCAGAGATTCTCACACCTCTCTCACCGGCTCTGGTTCAGTTAATTTGCCAGAGTGGCTCACAGAACTAAGGAGGACAGTTTACTTACTAAAGTACTAGTTCATTATAAAAAGCCATAACTTAGGAACAGCCAGGTGGAAGATATGTATAGGACAAGGTATAAGTGAGCACAGAGCTTTTATGCCCTCTTCAGGAATGCCACCTTCCCATTCCCTTCACGTGTTCACGAACTCAAGAGCTCTCTGAGCCACTATTTCAGAGATTTTTATGGAGACTTTGTCATGTAAGCATGAATAATAAGGTCATTGGCCATTAGTGATTATATTCATCTTCAGCCCCTCTCCCTTCCCTAGAGGTCTGGGAGATAGGGCTGGAAGTTCTGACCCTCAGATCACATGGTTGGTTCCCTGGCAACCACCCCCAATCCTTAGAGGCTTTCCAAAAGTTCACCTCATTAACATAAATGCAGGTGTGGATGAAAGGGGCTTATTAATAACAAAAGACACTTAACCTTTATCACTCTTGAGTTATTTCAAAAACTGGGATGAGCCTAAATATTATAACAAAATATTCCCCTAAAGCTCATATATAGTAGATTTCAAGAGTTTTAGGAGCAGTGTTCTGGGAATCTTGGATGATGCCCCAAATATATATTTCTTAAAACATTGTACATATTTAAAAATCAGTGTGTAGACTTCCATTCTGAACTGGATAGTTTGAAACCCATCATGCTACAAAGATGCTTAATAAACTTCTTACAATAGAAGTGCTTAATAAACTTTCTTTTAAAAGGTTTCCTGAGCCCTAAATAATATAAGGGAAGTACTGAAAGACCAAAACTAAGTAGATAGCTAAAAGAAGACCAGTGAACTTGTTGGCTTTCCTGGTCACTTTCAGGGATGAGGTTGCCTGTCTCGGTAACCACATTTCTTAGGGATTAATGATCACACAGAAACAGAAGATACAAACTAAGTCTACATGAGGTTGAGAAATGGAATTGAAACCTACCCTCTCTTTGTGAAGCTGGAACCTCAGAGAACCACACCCTCAGTGAAAGGGTAAATGAGAATAATCTTTGTCCATCAGAACAAGAAGCTTGTTAGTTTTCTCTTGAGTCCCAGATGAAAAATAAAGATCTCTAGGAATTCATAACCACAGACCTGCCTCCCCACAAATTTAGAGATCAACTTTGCAAATCTTTCTAGTAAAGTTTCCAAAACCTGAGCATTTATTATAAAAGGTAGTACTAAGCTGGCGATAACTCTGGAATACTACACAGAAACAAAACTAAATAGAGTTAAAGAAATATTACTCTTAAATAGACACATTTCTAGTAAAGTTTCCAAAACCTGAGCATTTATTATAAAAGGTAGTACTAAGCTGGCGATAACTCTGGAATACTACACAGAAACAAAACTAAATAGAGTTAAAGAAATATTACTCTTAAATAGGTCATAATATATTCCAATTTCGAAAGCTCCTTCAAAGATGAGTTCATAATACAAAATAAGACAGGAAAAAGCAGTTCAGCATAACCAAGAGTCAGTGGATACATCCAACAATAGAAAACTCCAGGAATCTCAGATAATGGAATTATTGGATACACACTATAAAATATAGATGTTCAAACTAACTGAATCTTAAAAGAAATGATTGTATATATAATATGAAATTAAGACATTGAAAACAAGCAGATGTGATTTAAGAACCAAATAGAACTTTTAGAAAGTTCTATGAAAATACAGTCTTAAAAATTAAAAGTCCCTGAATAGGTTCAAAAGTAGAGATATACAAGGGGAGTAGGAATTTGTGGATTGTAAGAACTAAGGAAATTATTCAGACTACCATACCCAGAAATAAGAGAAAATATGATAAAAAGTAAAAGATATGAGAGCTCAGGGAAGCTGGGATGGCTCATTGGGTTAAGCGCTCACTTTGCAGCTCCAGGAACCAAGGATCAAATACCGGTCCAGGCCCATACAGACATATATGCTGACTGGGGTGGGCTTCCCATTCAGGAGACCCCTAGTTCAGTTCTTGCCCCCCATTCCAGCCCCGGGCTTGAGGGGGCGTGCCTCCTATGTGTGAGGCCCCCCCAGCCCAGTTCCCGCTATGTTGAAAACTGATGATGTACATCTATGGAGGCTACTCTGGGCCCTCCCCCTTCTCTCTGTCTCTGTCAAAAACAATAAAATAAATCTAAAAAAAAGTAAAGAAGAAATGAGAGCTCAAATGAAAAAGCCTAATTCATGAGATTGGATTTCTAGGAGACCGTTAGGAAAAGCAATATTCAAATAAATCATGGCTGAGAACTTTGTAGTGTTGATGAAACACAAATTATATTATGTATACTCAGACTAGGATTTGATTTTAACCTACTTAACAAGTTAAGGTAACCAAAAAAAAAAAAAGTTAAGGTAACCTATTACTGTTTGAATGCTGGCAAGATGCATGAAATTCTGGGTTACAGACTTACAGATTTTACTATTCAGACCATTGTAAGAAGTATGAGCATTGTATTTGCCTTGTTTTTTTTCTTGTCTTCCCCTAAATCCCACTAGTGAAGTATGAAGGGCACATGTGTAGGTTCCTTTAAAAGAAAGGAACACTGAGTTTGGGGATAGCAAGCAGTAAACAAGCTAGCTCATTGTGCTAGAGAGAGAGAGACATTACCAGTACTTCATTCCTCAGGTTGCACAATGCAAATAAAATTCCGACAAATGGCCCAAGTGAAAAAAAATAAACAGTTATAGCCTTGCATTCATGACACACCTACTAAGATGTATAAAAAGTGAGAGACCCATGGAGAAATATCTCCCTACACTAAACATACCATATCCTGAGCTACATAAATTAAACTAAATTCACACTTGGATATTTGTAGTAAAATTAAGTTATACAAGTCATGGAAACCAGCAGCAAGCAAAGAAAATTCTGAACTTGAGGGTTTAGCTCTTTGCTTTTTCTACTTGATAGAAAAGTGACCCCAAGATAGTATTAATGTTTGACCTTTATGTGTCTAACTCATCATAAAATCTGTTTATAAAACCTCTACTTATTTCGAAGAGGAATGATAAAATGCAGTAAGCATTGAAAATTATAATAATTTGCTATTTAAGGAACTTGGTGGTTTCAGTATGAAACTGTCTTAAAATAGTTAATAACAGTGTTCCCTCGCCACTTCGCGCTTCATGTTTTGCGGCTTCAGTGCTTCGTGGGTTTTTCCAAAATATTCATCAAAAAATAAAAATGAAAAAATACAACCATGTCGGCAGCCACATGGCGGAAAGGAGCATTGTTTCATGTCGATGCACGAGAGAGAAGGATCCCTGCATGTCAAACAAAGAGATGAGTTGACTCAGAGTACATACCACGGGCTCTCACAAAGGCACGTGATTGGTTTCCGGTGCGGCATCGACCAATGAGAGACCGACGAAGACCTTGAGATGACAAAGTCTGCAAGTGAGGAAGAAACCGAAGAGGAAGACGAAGAAGAAACTGAAAAGCGTGGCCGTACCCTGGAGAATCTGCAACAATTGTGCAACATGGCAAGAGCGATGCAACAATTTGCACAAGACATTGACGACAATATGGTTCGAGCTGTCGAGTTCAGCAATCGCGTTGACGGGGTTGTGTCCTTGTACAGGGGAATTTTGAAGGAAAAGAAAAAACAAAGACAACAACTACCCATCACCATGTTTTTCTCCAAGGTAAAGCCCCCGGCTCTACCGTCAGCGCCTCCAGCAGAAGAGTCTCCGAGTGAGCCTAACGCTTCTACGAGTCAAGTGAGAGCCTCTCCTCCGCCACCCACACAAGACTCTTCGCCTCTCTCAGAAAGCAATGTTGATTCATGTTTATTACTGTATAAGGTTTTGTAATTAACCTTATTAATTACGTAGCACTGACACATTTAAGTAAATACGTATACTGTTGTAATTTTTGTCTTAAATGAGTAAAGTATGAATACTGTTTACATATTTAAAACATTCTTGTACCCGCATACACGAAAATTCCTAGGGGCAAATCCTACTTCGCGGTTTTTCAGCTTTCACGGAAGGTTCTGGTCCCCATTAACCACGAAAAACGAGGGATCACTGTATTGTGAATTTATTGAATCTCTAAGCCAACTAATGTATTGCTTTAAAAATGTAATTATTACCCATTAAGCTAGCATGAAATTAATATTCAGATAACTAGGTTAGTATTTTCATGAAAGTAGCAGATAAAATCTCCAACCATTTGAAGTACGTAAATACCACATAAATTAAGGTTTGCTTCTAATTGTGAAGTTTATAATGGTATTTGAGTTTAATATGGGTAGTTAATGTGTCTGTTATTTTTACTTCCGTTATTTCATAGCTCTAAAGATATTAACCTTAGAATGGAATACAATTGGGTAGTATTGTTTTTATAAGGAAACCGATGTATTTTTATATTATGCAAACTGAAATGCCTCTGATTTAAAAGTTGTACATTATTAAAATAATTGTTTATTCTCTAGTCTTTAATTTCGTGTTTTCTTCTCAACAGTGTGTAGTATTGACTGAGACCAGGCTTCCACTGCAGAAGAAAATTAATGATTTTTGCCGCTCTCAGTGCCCTCCAATTAAGGTAATAGTATCACTTACATGTAATAATAACATGTAGTTCGCCAAAGGAAGAACACTTTCACTGTTGGATTTTCTGGCTTTCCAGGTTATATAAGGTCTTTTTTCATAAGGACAGCCACAATATTATTTTTCTTTTTAATTTTAATATTTTTATTTTCCATTTTTTAAACTATAATCTAAGTTTGGTTTATAGCAAACTGCTATAAACCAAGAATGAAGATTAGGAATAGAAAGGATCATAAATACTAAATTTATCATCTAACTTTAAATATGGTATGATGGTGGTTTTTAAGCTGTACATTGGTTCTTTTAACAGATATTATATTAATTGAGCATCTGCTGTGTACCAGATATACCGGTAGTTCTAGGTACTAGAAATACATATTTTCCTACTCATGAAGATTACCTTCTCTAATAAATAGTAGGGAACATATACAATAAGCAAATTTAAGTCTATGAGGAAAAAAGCTAGGTAAAGAATATTGAGTATGATTTCCACATGATGTTAGCGAGGAGCCAGTGCTGGTTCTCTTAGAATGTCAGGAAAGTTCTGGCTGAGAAGATGATATTTAAATAGAACCCTGAATAATGAGGAAGAATTGAGGAAGAGCCAGCTATGTAAACATCTGGGAAGAGTATTCAAAGCAATGAGAACTACAATTGTGAAGACTTACGTGTGTAAAAATTCACTTGTGTTTGAAGAACAGTAAGAGGCGGGCAGAACGAGAATGAGAGTTTGTGTTAAGAGAAGAGACAGTAGCGGGGGAGAAACCAGACAAAGTTTGGAGAAGGAGATACAGGGCCATATCTTACAAATTGGGGTTGAGAATATCTGAGTTTTAAGCCGGTGAGTTATGATTTATATATTTTTTTAAAGATTTATTTTATTGATTTTTGACAGAGAGAAACAGAGACAGAGAGACAGAGAGAAGGGGGAGGGCCCAGAGCAGTCTCCATAGTTGACATTAGTTTTCCACATAGCTTCACTCCACAGGCGGGCACAGGGCTGCGCAGGGCAGGAACTGGGCCGGGAGCCTCCCACATAGGTCCCGGTAAGAACTGAACTGGGGACACACCCCAGTCCAGCATGTGGGTTCACATGGGCCGGGGCCAGGATTCGATCCTCGGTCCTCGGGGCTTCAAAGCGAGCCCTTTACCTGCTGAGCCATCCCAGCTTTCCCATGATTTATATTTTTAAAAGATCACTATGGATGTGCTATAAGGAGAATAGACTATACTGATAATTTAAAGTGTGGTCCAAAGACATTGAGGTTTCTGAGACCCTTTCATGGCATGTGCAGTTCTCAAACGTTTTTCTTAATGTCATTAAAATGCTATTTGCCTTGTCACTTTTATGTGGTGCAATGGTGTTTCCCAAGTCTTTGATAAGTAATGATATTGCTCTGACAGCTATATATATATTCTTGTGTTTTAAATGTTTCTCAGTTTTAATTTCTAACACAGTAAGCATCATTAGTTATAATCCACATAAAGAATAGCTCTTTGAGTCCTCAGTAATTTTTAAGAACCTGAAAGGGTCATGAATCCAATCTTTTGGCTTCCCTGGGCCACATTGGAAGAAGAATTATTATTTTGGGCCACACATAAAATACACTAACGCAAATGATAGCTGATAAGCTAAAAGAAAAGGGATCGCAAAAAAACTGTATGCAGCCCATGGGCCACCGGTTGGAAAAGATTTGAGTTAGGGGCTAATGCAGTGATCCAGATGAGAGGTGTTGGGTGCCTTATTAAAGACAGATGTACATGGGGATTGTGAAAAGTTGTTGAATTTGAGGTTATTTTGCACAAAAGTCTAACAGAACTTGAGAATGGATGACTGAATTGTGAAGGAAAGAATGATAAAGAATAACTCCTAGGTTTTGGTTAAGAAGAATTAGGTATAGGTAGTAGTGATATTTGGGAGTACTTTTAGATAAATCATAGCCTTCCTCTGCAATTGAATACATATTACTAATTCTGCCTCCTTTGTGGGGTTATTTGTTCCTTTAGAAAAAGCTATTTGTCCTTTTGAGATGAGCACTAAAGCCATAATCATACTGTATAAAGTAGGTGTGCTGAAAATTTGGGAATTGTGATATTTACATAGCATATTTACACTTAGTAGAAATTTGTGCTTTGGTTTACAATTTAAATTAAGCAGATGAATAAGACAGAATGGTCAGTAAACTTAGTCACAAGTTCTACAAAACAATTACAGGTTATAAACTAAAATCCTTGTTTATATAGTGTATACATATATTCTGTTTTAAAGTTGTTTTGAAATGGAAGAAATTGTCATCAAGTTTGAGCTTTTAAGCTTAAAAAAAGGCTTCTAAATTTATGCTCAATTTTATGTCTCATAAAAAATGTTGTATGTGCCTATTTTAATAACAAAGACAATACATGATCAAGTAGGAGTTACTCTTCTATTAGCCATCTCACTACTTTATATACTAGGTGGTATAAAGTATTTTAATGGCCTACATTCTTATACTCAAATATCAATGCACTTTAGTTTTTATTAGAAAAATATCAATTTATATAGGATCATATATATTAAAATAAAATATTTTTTTATTAATCAATAACTGAAAATAACTAACACAAAAACAGTTTCTTTACAGATTTGGAATGGAAATTATGTTATAAAAATCACTTTCAATAAAACATTTATGATTCTGTTTACCGGTACTGATTTTTACTGTTTGTGGTTTTGATGTACACTGTCAGTTCCTCACCCTTTTCTGTTGATTCCACTCTCAGCCTTTAGTTCTGTTCTATATTCCATGAACTCTACTGCTTTTAGTGAATGGACATTCCATTATTTCCTAAAATGAAAAGTAAGAATTCACTGCTAGACCATTAAACCACGATATCTTTCTTACATACTTTGCTTGACTTTTAAGGCAAGGTAGGAATTTTTGTTATTTAAAAATCATAGAATGTATAATGATGATGTGATGATGTATTGATGTTACCTCTAATTTTGTAACAATAGATATCTACTCCCAAATACCAAAATCCTTGATTCCTGAACCAATTTACAGACAAATAAATTATCTTTTTTATGATTTACATTATATTCCAAACAGTATACTTAATGCTAAATAGAAATTGACATGAAAGGGACTAAGATAGTTGAGCTGTTTTTGTTTTTTCTTTGTATAAATAGATAAATTTGAACTTGTTTTTATCATTTCACAGTTCATCAGTACAGATATACATGGAATTTGGTCAAGGTTGTTTTGTGATTTTGGTGATGAATTTGAAGTTCTAGATAGAACAGGAGAAGAACCAAAAGAAATCTTCATTTCAAATATCACGCAAGTATGATCATATATGTATATTATTTTATATGTATATGATTGATATTTTTTGAAATTGATGTGTATACTATTTTTTAAAAGATGGCATTAGCAAATACTGTAATATGCAATTTTTTTAGTTTTATGAGATTTTAAGGTAATTCAGAAGAGAATGTTTTGTTCTTGATTGCATTCTATTAAAGCTGAATTGAAGTTAGAATATTAAGAGAGTATTCCTAATCCTAACGTTTATTTAATTATTAATAGATCAACATTTGCTTATGTCATAAATTTTAATTTTGTTTTTTGTCATGTTTCTATGGACATGAATTGTGATTCAGTGTTTGCTGAATTATTTATTGTGTCAGATCATAGATGTATTACGTATAAGTCACCTGGCTCAACACTGACTCTAAGAAGATGCAGTTAAGTCATTATAGACAAAAGCTTTTCTAATTCATTATATTTCTAAAACATTTGGAGGAGGAAAAATATTTAAGAATTAATCTTCAAATAAAAATTTGATTTCTAACCACATTCTTTTGATACTATGTAAGCTTAATTTCTGTTCCCTAAAGGAATTGGAAAAATCATGATTCATTTTTACCCTTTCTTTTTAGCCTAAATCATTAACTTTATAATCAATATATTAAACCTTAAGCCAGTATAAGAGAACGATAATATACTTTGGCTTAATAGTATTTGTGCTTCTCTTTTATTTATTTATTTTTTTTTTTTTATTGGTTTTTGACAGAGATAGATGGAAAAAGAGAGAAGGGGGAGGGCCCAGAGCAGTCTCCATAGTTGACAGCACTAGTTTTCTATATAGTTTCACTCCACAGGTGGGCACGGGGCTGTGCAGGCCAGGAACTGGGCCGAGGGCTCCCACATAGACCCTGGCAAGAACTGAACTGGGGACACACGCCAGTTCAGCATATGGGTCTGCATGAGCTGGAGCCGGGATTCAATCCCCGGTCTCTGGGACTGCAACAGCGAACGCTTAACCTGCTGCGCCATCCCAGCTTCTCCTGTGCTTCTCTTTTTATGTTGTATTTTGAAACCCAACATAATGGATTTCTCACCCTTTTAAAGAAAACTGTGTATTTCTCCGCTTACAAATGGTTTATTTATTTTTTTAAACAGTTTTTTATTTTTATTGTTTTTGACAGAGAGAGATACAGAGACAGAGAGAAGGGGGAGGGCCCAGAATAGTCTCCGTAGTTGCACATCATTGATTTTTCAACATAGTTTTATTCCATAGATGGGTGAGGGGCGGCACAGGGCAGGAACTGGGCCAGGGTCTTCACCCCGGTGAGAACCGAACTTGGGGCACTCCCCAGTTCAGCATATGGGTCCACACGGGCTGGGGCTGGGATTCGGTCCTCAGTCCCTGGGGCTGCAAAGTGAGTGCTTAACCCACTGAGCCATCCCAGCTTCCCCCAGAATGGTTTATTATTCAGCCTTTTACCTTTAGTAGCTGTTTTTATTTTGTCCCTGAGAATATCATGCAGTTGGAATAAGCTCCAAAAGAGTATGAATCCTTGTATTGCATTGTGCTTTTTGTTGTATAGTTCAGGAAATACGGAGGTTATCCATAAAAAATTAGAAAAATATCATAAATGTTTCTACTTCAAGGAATTATTTCTCCTTAATAAAGTTCTTATGAATTCTATTCTTGAGATATTAGCACACCCACACACATTAATCTTATCAACATGTTTGTGATCATAATTGTGTTATCCATAGCATTAAACAGCAAGAGAATTTTTAGAATCTGCAGAGAATGATAATTACATTAGATTTGATGTAGATTAAGTTAATATCACCTTAGCCAAACAGTGTGTACGATTATATACAATTAGGAAATTTCCAGGCCTTTGAATTGTCTCTTTCATCCTCTTTGGTGAGATAAGCCAATTTGTTTTTCTTTTTATCCTAATAACATAAGCTACATAATATTTCTTTGCTTTAAAGTAAGCTTGTCCAACCTGCAGCCTGCAGGCTTCATGCAGCCCAGTATGACTTTGAATATGGCCCAACACAAATTCGTAAACGTTCTTAAAATGCTATGAGTTTTGGGTTTTTTTGTCCTTTTCTTTTTGGCCAATCTTTTTTTTTTTTTTTTTCATGTGTGGCCCAAAACAACTCTTCCTCTTCCATTGTGGCCCAGGGAAGCCAAAAGGTTGGGCACTCCTGCTTTATAGTGTTGAGCAAGCTTTAAACTATTAAGACCAGTTTCCAGGATTTAAATCTCCATTCTTCTTTTTCACCTTTCTTTAATCTTTAAAGTGAGACTTCCCTCTTTTATGCACAGATTTTCTTATAACATGACATTACAACTTATATTAATTACTTTAAGTGATTTTTATAAAAAACAGTAATCTTTGAATCTATGAAATATTTGAACTCGTATGTGGATTCTTTATCTTCCCCCAAACAGAAATTATACTTCAAGCATTTATAACAAAATAAGTTGATCACTGTTTTGTTAATTTTTTTAAAGGCTTGCTTTTGCTAAGGAAGAAAAAGATTGGCTTAGGATTTTGGTTATTTTGAGAATTTTATGATTACATGGTACTTCTATGAGATTGGGAATTTGTACAAAAAAGAATACATGAACTTGTTTGTTGTTATAGTAGATTGCTCTTATTTTTAGGCTAAATATGGCATTGTCACTTGCCTTGAAAATCATCCTCACAGACTTGAGACAGGACAGTTTGTAACATTTCGAGAAATTAATGGAATGACAGTCTTAAATGGATCTACACAACAAATAACTGGTAAGTTGATGTGTTTTATTAATTCATTTATACTTATTTTTTATTCAGCACATTTATAGTTCAGACACAGTACTTGGTGTTGAGAACACAACATGATCAGATATGATCCAGTCCTTGGTCTGAAAACATTCAATCCAAGTGAGAAGATACTAACATTAAATAATGATGGTATAGCAGGCATTCTGGGAACTCTAAAGTTAGCAAGGAAACCTACTTAGTTCTGGTACAGCAGTAGTACAACAAAGTATCTTAATTAAAATTTGAAGATTGTGTTGGCTTAGGAAGGTGGTGAAAAGATTGTATTCTATGCAGAGACAGTATTATAGTCAGAGGCCAGACAGAATTCAAGGAACTAAAAGGTACCATGACAGGGCTGGCAGTGGGAGTTGAAATAGCAAGAGTCTTAGATATTTAGGAGGAAACTATGATATAACTCAAATGGTAGATGAGCAAAGATTTTGATATGGGCAACTTATTTATTCACTTTGGGAATGCAATAAAGGGAGCAGGTTTTAGAGAAAAGAATACAGCTTAGGCTTCTGGAGTGAAGTGGCAGTGAAGTATTCAAGTGGAGATATGTTTTTGTTCAGTTGCTTTGGTAAAAGAAATACATGAATGTTACTGTAGGCAAGTTTGTGGCTCTGTTGGAAAGAAATGGAATATTTTTTCAGTGGAATAAGATGAGATAATTGCACAGAAGAGAAGAAAGGTGCCAAGGCCAGAGATTTGAGGAGAATAAGCATTTTAAAAAATAGAAAGATGATCAGGGATCATTTAGGGTTCATTTGAAGTTGAAGATAATGAATTCAGAGCAGTGTTAGTCTGAAGTTTGTGATTTTCCTCCAGCTGTGTTTTAAGAGTTAAAGACATTGCTAGACATCCTGTAACTCAAGGATGGCATGCTTAAACACTTGTTCAGTTGAGAGTGATTCAATTTTATCTTTAAGGAGTTTAAAAGTATATGTGATTAGTATATAGAAAAATAAATAGGTTATTATTCTTTCAGTGACTACTGAGGAAAGGGAAAATTAGTTTCTCTTAACAAACTATAGGAAAACAACTTTGGGATCTGTCTTTAAGCATATTTGGTAATAAAAAAAAAAACTTGAATTTTGTTTTCTAGTCTATATCTAAATATGTAAAATACAGGTTTAGATCATTGATATTAAAGAATTTATAACTGTTTTTGTAAATAGTGACTCACTAATCCTTTAGGATTAATTTGTTACTTTGGGGTTCATGCAGTGGTGGATTGTGGTGATGGATCAAACTTTTGAGGATACATATAAAAGGGCAATGAAAATAAATAAAACCCACCTTTTGTCTCAATTCTCTGGGCAGAGAGTTTTAAAGAGTAGCTGTTTATGAAACTTTTTTTCTTAAGGTTTATTATTTGTTACTACGCTAAGGTAATTTTCTGTTTGCAAAACATTTTTAAATAGCTAAAATAATATATGTTGATTGTAGATATATGTGTATACAAATACATGTTTAAATAGAGTTAAAAATAAGTCTTTTTTCAGACTTCCTCCCCTCTCCAGAGGTAACAGCAGCTAAGTTTGATGTTTACTCTGCTGGTCTTTTTTTCTACTTATCACATTGCGTACGGATCACGAGAATCTTCATTTTTTCTGAGCCATGTGTTAAGGACGGGTAACGAGAATTCTCATTTTTACACTTAATCTTTTATTTTTTGCAAGATTTATTTAATTAATTAGGTTTGGTTGATATATAACGAGCAAATATTATCAATGGATAAATTTACGTAAGTACAAAAAATTTCATTGAGAAGTTATAAATAATATGGAAGCAATAGCATTTTAAAGAGAAGAGTTCATTTCAACATGGTCTCATTTAAACCTGCCGGAACAGAGGGGTGTGAGGGTTTTAAACCCCGCCATACGCAACGTGCTTATATAAGGCTTGTGGGTAGAAAAGGTTTACTGTTTATTTAATTTTTTTAAATAAGCAAATGATTCAAAACCTTTAATAAAGCCCAAATGTTTACAGTGAAGACATTCTGCCCACCTATGGCTCCCACACAGTTCTCACCCATTCACTATTCTTAGTTTATTGTGTGTGTCTCCAGGCTTTCCATATGCTTTTTTACATACAATGTAGCTTATACTGCTACCCTTTGCCTTTTCATTAAGCAAAATATCTGAATAATAGTTTCATTTCAGTAATTGCAGAACCTTTTGCTTTTTCCTTTAAATTTTCTTTTATGGATGCTTAATATGTCATGATTTGAGTGAATTGTATCAGTATAATTTGAATTTGTATTTTTATGTATTATGAACGAGATTAAGTATCTTTTCTTAAGCTTTAGAGCTATTTGTTTTTTCTTCAGTGTGAATCATTTATCTTTTACCCTGTTGGTTATTTCTTAATTATTCCTTAGAACTCTAAAATACATATTTGTCCAGTTTTTTAATATAAATTATAAGAAAATTTTCTAGTTTGATATTTGCTTGTGATTGGTTTTTACTATGTGTATATTATGTCAAACTTTTAAGTTTCTTTCTTTATGGTTTTTATTTTGAGTCATAGTTAGAAAAACCTTTACTGCAAAGCTTTAAAGATATCTTTCACCCATGCTTTTATCTTACAATATTTGTTCTTTTCTCTTTTTTTTTTTAACGTTTAAAACTTTTACTCTGATGTGATGTGGACTTGGACATTGGGAAACTATCTAATTGTTACCAACCAATGTCACCCCATTAAATTTAACAATAAAATATAACAATGATAAAAAAAAACTTTTTCTCGTTTGGAATATATTCTTTGCCAGATAGCATTTTCCCCAAAATATTTATAGAGCAATACTATCATTTTCTCACTGGTTTGAGGTGCCACCTTAATTATATTCCTTGTGAGTCTATTTCTGAATTTTTTAATTTTTTTTTTTAAGATTTATTTTTATTGTTTTTGACAGAGAGAATGAGAGAGAGAGATACAGAGACAGAGAGAAGGGGGAGGGCCCCGAACAGTCTCCATAGTTGTACATCATTTGTTTTTCCACATAGTTTCATTCCACAGGTGGGTGCGGGGTTGCACAGGGCAGGAACTGGGCCAGGGTCTTCACCCTGGTGAGAACTGAACTGGGGCACTCCCCAGTTCAGCATATGGGTCCGCACGGGCCAGGGCCTGGATTTGATCCTCAGTCCCCGGGGCTGCAAAGTGAGCGCTTAACCCACTGAGCCATCCTGGTTTCCCCATGAATTTTCTAATTCTGTTTTTCTGAGTGTCTTATTCATGAGCCAGTACCACACTTCATTAAATATCTAGTAAGCGCCTCTCATTACTTTTTTTTCTCTTTGAGTTTTTCTTGGTCATTATTGTTTAAGTTCTCAAATTCATGTTGAAAAAGTAATTTGTCTAAGCTCACTACATTTCCTCCTACACACCCACATCTCCCCCCCAAAGCAAATTTATACAGAGATCTTAATTTTATATAGAGGAAATTAACATTTTTATGATGATAAATCATTATATTTAAATACCTATATCAATATATGACCATTATCTTTTTTTTTTTCTTTTAGTGGTATCGCCATTTTCTTTTAGCATTGGTGATACTACAGAACTGCAACCTTATTTACATGGAGGAATAGCTGTCCAAGTTAAGACTCCTAAAACATTTTACTTTGTAAGTATTATTTTCTGCTTAAAAAATATTCTTTACAGAAGAAGAATGGCAGAAGAGAAAAAAAGTAATAAAATAAATACTCATTTTACCGAACAATTTAAAACCTGAATACATTTTTTTTTATTTGAGGAAAATGGTATCAATCTAAGGAAAGAATTGGTATCAACAAAAAATTTACAGCTATTATGACCCATATGCATATAATTGAGGTATATAAATTTCCTCAAAGGAACACCACCTAGCATCAAAGAGCTGATCATACTTTTTGTAATTACTTACTAAGACAAAAGATAAAACTAATACATATTTTTGAAAGATTTAACATGCATTGAAAGTATATGTTTTATTAAATAATTTATATTTTTAAAGTAAACGAAATTTTTTTATTTATCATACTTGTTTATCTAGATTTTTTTCATTTTAATATTTTTAATTTCAAGAAGTGCTATATATGTTGGAAATTTCAAATAATTCTTGTAAACTGACAAAGGAAAATGTAAGTAGAGAGAAATGTAGAGGCTAATTTGCATTAAGGAATTACAGAAGTCTGCTGCTGCTTAAATCCTTAGGCCACTTCTCTATAAAAGGTAAAAAGTACATCTCTATTTTTTCTTGCAAATTTTCAAAATTTTAACTTGATTGGCTTTTCTTTTGCAGCACAATGATTAACTATTGTCCTCCACAACACTTTATTCAAGCCAGAGTTAGAACAAAACAACAGATTAAAATACCTACAGCTAGTCAACTTTGCCCCTACATTATTTACTCTCGCCACTGTCCCCAGTTTTTAATTAGTTTATTCTTTAAGTAAGTTTCAGATTGGGTGCATATTTGTTTCTTGGGTGGGTAAGTGGGTGCGTGGTTAGTTGATTGGTTGGTCTTTTGGGCCTTTGTGTGTGCTTTGTTCCACACAGAAAGTTTTAACTTTGAGTACTTAAGTCTTGTCAAGCATAACAAGTCTTGTTGACTTGAAAACAGGAAAATGTGGTAGCTTTTCAATTAAAACAATAGATTTTTTTCAAGTATAGATATCTGTTTTTACCACTTCTTCTCAAGTGTATTGTGTGGATCAGATTATCTAATTGCATTTAACATGAAAAGAAAAAGTGTTGAATAAGACAAGGGGTAACATTGAGAATGGTAGTTATTTTATATTTCAGTTAAAATCTTTTAGCTGAACCTTATTTACCGTATTTCTCACTCCATAAGAAGCACCTGACCTGCCTGGACCCGCTCTCTTTCCATGCAGTCCCTGCTTTCTGATCTGGCTGCAGGCTTCCCCACGGCATCATTAAGGTCCCCAACATGCACTCTTCTTTCCAGTATTTGCTCTATAAGATGCACACACTTCCCTCCACTTTTTTGGGGGGGAAAGGTGCGTCTTATGGACCGAAAAATGTGGTATTTCAGATTTTTGGGAAAGAGCCATTGCTTTTAGTGCTTTGTATGTTTTATCCAGTAATCACTCACTGGAGTAACTTGTTTTGTTTTGTTTTGTTTTTATTAGGAATCATTGGAGAGGCAGATAAAACATCCCAAGTGCCTCATTGCGGATTTTAGCAAACCTGAGGTAAAGAGACACTTTGTAGATTTAAGAAAGGCACCAGAGTAGCGTGGGGTGGGGGATTATAAGAGATTATAAAGTTCAGTTCAGTTGGGGTAGTCATATAATGTATATATTTTTCTGTCAAATTTTCTTAATAAAGGTTGTTTTCACATATGTAAAGTTGACTCCCAAGAATTAAAAATGGAATATTAAATTGTGGAAAAATGTTATAATAGGAAAAGTTATAATATATGCCAGCTTTGATAGTTAAATGGCGATTTCAATATTATATGCAAAGATGATCTTATTAAAAGATTTTCTGAACCATGTAAAGGTTAATATAACTGTTTTTCCCAAAAAACCTTGGAAATGTTTATTGTATTAACAGTTTCCAAATTTGTAAATGCTGATAAGGAAAAAGAATTAGATGATCTTATACAAATGTTTGTTGTTATTTAATGTTTTTACTCTGAGTTTTTTATAAGTAACCTAGTAAAAACTAGTCATACCACCTGGAAATGAGAATTAGATCTATTGCTTTTTAAATATTGCATTATTGCCTTGAAGTCAAGTCATTTAACTTCTCTAAACCTCAGCTTCCTCCTCTGTCAAATAGAGATATACCGTATTTTCCAGCGTATAAGACGACCCCCTAATTTTACAGTTAAAACATAGGTTTAGACCTATATTCGCTGTATAAGACTACAGCCTCGGAAGTGGGGGGTAGTCTTATACAGCAAATATAGGCCTAAACCTATGTTTTAACTGTAAAATTAGGGGGTCGTCTTATACGCCCGGTCGTCTTATATGCCGGAAAATACGGGTAATAATATAATAGTACTAAGCTAATTCATTTATTGTAAGAATTAAATAATGTTTTAAACACATTACCACAATGCCTAGCATATACTATATTGACCAAATTTTGATGTTCTAAATAGGCACCCTTACAGATTCACACAGCTATGCTTGCCTTGGACCAGTTTCAAGAGAAGTATGCTCGCAAGCCAAATATTAGGTAATGTTCTTTGTTTAAAATAACATTTTCCTTATTATATAAGCAGTATTTCAGAAATTATAGGTTACAAATTTAAAAGGTAACTAAGCCTATTATATTATATTTGCAATACCAGTAGATACACCAACTATAGAGCCCTTTATTATGACCTGTATCACCATTTCCAGTCTTTTCTCTGATGGAGTGGAGACATTAATTTATAAAATTTGAATTATATAAAAGAATTATTCCACTTTGAAGTCTTCAAAAGCTATAACTTAAGAAATCTGAGACTTACTGAATTATGAATCCACTATATACTTTTTTGCCTTCTAGCGTATTAAGTGAAAAGTTCTGTTGTAAAAAATTCTTGCCTTATATAAACTAAATCTTATTTATATACTGCACTTAGGTGAGCATGATTTTGAAGTCAGTGAAGCACTTTACTACTTGTTGGCAAAATCCATGTTTTTTAAATATATTTCTTAAACTTTAGATTTGAGGATGGCCTGCTGTTAGCAATTGAGAAAATTGAAATTGGGGTGCTTTGTTTTGAATCCTAGATGCCAAAAAGATTCAGGAGAACTGTTGAAGCTAGCAACATCTATAAGTGAAACCTTGGAAGAGAAGGTAAGTATTCAAAGTTATGACCATCAAAAAAAAAAATAACATATAAATATTCTTCAGTATATTAATCTCTTCTTCAAATCCTGGCTTTGCTACTTATTGACTCTTACTGTAGGCAGTTAACTTCTCTCTGCTTTAATTTATAAATGTATAAAATGCAGTTAACCTACTTCATAGGGTTGTTGTGAACATTAATTTGTCTTGTAAAGTACATAGAACACTATGTGGCACATAGTAATTACATTTTACTGCTGCTGTATTTTTACTTATTAGTATTATCTCCTCTGATTTACTTGATTTGCTAACCCACTAAAACTCATTAAGTCATCAGATTTCCTATAAATTGTGTCTCTTTTAAATTATATATTAATATCTTAATTGCATTTTGCGTATTTTGTATGGACATACCATCTAGAAAATGGTTTTTCATGTTATGGTACCAGAGCCTTCTGGCCAGTAGTTTCATTTTGACAGATACAAACACATCATTGTTTTGTGGAATTATTTGACAATTGTATGGTTTTTTTCCTTTTTTTTTATTCGTTTTTTTTTTTAAGACTTATTTATTGTTTTGAGAGAAGATGAGAAAGAGAGAGATGGCCCAAAGCAGTCTCTGCAGTTGTACATCATTAGTTATGACGTGATAGATATCCCACACAGGTGGATGTGAAGCTTCGAGAGGCAGGAACCAAACCTGGACCTCCAACATGGGAGGCGAGAACCTTACCGCCATGTCATCCTGGCAGTTAAGTTCAGCATATGGGGTTTGCATGTGCTGGGGCCAGGAATCACACCCCAGACCTTGCAATTGTGAGCCAAGCACTCAGCCACTGAGCTGTTTTGACACCCCCTTGTTTGTTTCTATTTTATAAAAATGAAGGAGAAATGAAAGTTTCAACATTAGTAGTAAGAAAAATATGAGCTTATATTATATGTATTTAAAGAAGAAAATAATAAGTGTACCGAAAGCAATGAATACTAGTCATAAGTTAAAGATCTCTTGCATACTACTTAGGAAAATGTATGAGGTCAAGAGCAATGTGATTTTGGGGATGCTGGGATCGCTCAGCAGGTTAAGCGCTCACTTTGTAGCCCTGGGGTCCAAGGATTGAATCCTGGCCCTAGCCTTTGTGGACACATATGCTAAACTGGGGTGTGGCCACCAGTTCAGCTCTTGCCCTGAGGCGAGCTTCCCATGTTGGAATCCCCCCAGTTCTGCCCCCAGCTATCAGGGGCGTGCCTCCCATGCAGGAGGCCCTGGCCCAATTCCCACCCTGCGTGCACCTCACCCACTTGTGTGGAATAAAACTATGTGGAGAGCTGATGACATACAACTATGGAGACTTCTCTGGGCACTTCCCCTTCTGTCTCTCTCTCTCTCTCTCTCTCTCTCTCTCTCTCTCTCTCTCTCTCTCTTTCTCTCTCAAAAACAATAAAATCTTTTTTTAAAAGGCATTTAAAAAACTATGATTTCACTCATGTGAGATATAAAACAAAAAGAAACAAATGAACAAACACAAAAACATACTCATAGATAACAGACAACAGAATGGTGGTTACCAGGAGATGGGGTTGTGGGAAGGACAAAGAAAGTAAAGGGGGTCAAATACAAGGTGACAGAGGAGATAGACTTTGGGTGGGGAGGACACAATAGGAGTATACAGGTGTTATAATGCTGTAAATCTAAAGTTTATTATGTTATTAACCAGTGTACGCCAATAAATTTAAAGATAAAATAGAAATAGCTCATTTAAAAGTATGTAAGGCTAAAAATATATTGTTGAAATTTGTGATTAAAGGGAAAGATGTGATTAGGGATTTATCAGGTTTATTAAGAAAAAATTTCACTCTTTTTAGGTATACAGTTTAGTTATACAGAATTCTTTATACAATTAATTCAGCTGTACACAGTAAATTCAAAGTGTCCAGTCATGTGTCTACCACCACAATCAAGATATAAAACATTTCATAATGACAAAAGTTCCCTCTTGTCTCTTTGTAATAATCTTTCTCCCAGCCAAACCATGGCAACCACTATAGCTTTACCTTTTCCAGAATGTCATATAAATGGAATCATGCAATATGCAGCCTTTTGAGTTTGGCTTCTTTTACTAAATATAATGAATTTGAGTTTCACCCATGTTGTTGTAAGTACATTCTGTTTTATTACTGTATAGTATTCCAACATTTGTACTATTGTACATTTTTTTGTCCTTCCACCAGATGGTAGACATTTGGGTTTCCAATTTGAGCAATTATGAATAAAGCTGCTACAAACATGCACATACATATTTTGGTACAGACATGTATTTTCATTTCTCTTTCATAGATACCTAACAGTATATTACAGAGTTATATGATTAGATATATACAAGGAAGGACCCCAAAATATCTGGAATTTACTTAAGAAAAATTGTGTATTTATACTTACATATTTAAATTTCAGTCACCTTCAAAGTACTCTTCATTTGATGTAATACACCTAACTATTGAGATGCTTTTTCCACTGCTCAAAACAGTTTTTGAACTCATTGATTTTGATGCCTTTTAGTGCTTCTGACATTTTTTGTTTCACCTCTTCCACATCAGCAACATGGTTCCCTTTGAGACCTTTTTTTCATCTGGGGAAACAAAGAGTTGTTTGGGCAAAATTAAGTGTATTGGGGAGGGGCAGGGGTCATCATTTATGGTCAAAAATTTTTGAACTCAGTGGGTAGGTGCATTGTCATGCCACATGTTGTTTGTGTAAATCAGGCGTGTCCTCTGTCTTTTGGCTTTCCTGAGCCACATTGGAAGAAGAATTATCTTGGGCTACAAGTGAAACACACTAATATAGATAATGAGCTAAAAAAATCTAGTGTTTTAAGAAAGTATGAATTTGTGTTGTGCTGCATTCAAAGCCATCCTCAGCCAAATGCAGCCCATGGGCTTCAAGTTGGACAAGCTTGGTATAAATCACCCATGACATGGGCAAACACATTGAAAGAATCACCAAAACAAATTACACCGATGTTGAATGCAACCTTTCACAACAATGCCCGCTGCTATACTGATACAGATGGATTCCTAGAACACTAACCTAGCTGGGAGGAGCCTGACAAGGGGCTCACCCTCTAGAAGATAATTCTGGATTTTTTGGATAATTTGTTTGAAAGACTCAAATTCAGAATGATACAAGTATTCCAACGTGAATGGCATAGAAATATGGGGCACAGAAAAAGAATTAGTGACTAGCCAAGTGAGGCTAGTCACTAATACTTTAATTTTATAAGAAACTGAAATTGTATCATGGAATAGCTATACCACTTTGCATTTCCACCAGAAATGTTACATTCTCTCCATAGCTTTGTATTATTATCTGTTTGTGTAATTTTAGTCATTTTGAAGTGTGTGCATTGGTATCCCATTGTGGCTTTAATTTATTAATGGTTATGAATTTGTATGTTTTCATGTACTTATTTTCATTCATATCTCTATTTGACAGACTGTCTTTCCACCTTTGCTTATTTTCTAATTAGGCTT
Organism: Craseonycteris thonglongyai; assembly: GCA_004027555.1. Lineage (NCBI taxonomy): Eukaryota > Metazoa > Chordata > Mammalia > Chiroptera > Craseonycteridae > Craseonycteris > Craseonycteris thonglongyai. Next base: position 55,397 of record PVKE010002695.1, read on the forward strand.
CTGTCTTTGATTGAGAGAGTTCTTTATATATTTTGGATATCAGTCCTATATCAGATACATGTTTTATAATATTCTCTTCTAGTCTGTGGGTTGTCTTTTCATTGCATTACAATGTCCCCCTTTTTTTTTTTTTGATAGAGAGAGAGAAAGTGAAAAGGGGGAGGGCCCACAGCACAGGTCTGTGCAGGGCAAGAACCAGGCCTGGGGCTTCCTGAATGGGAGGCGTATGTGACACCCCAACCCCCACCCTCACAATCTTTGGGCCTCCTACATGGAAACCATGCCTGGGTGGGAGCTGAACCTGGGATCTTCCATGTGGGAAGTTCTCCTCGGCGAGAACCAAACTGGGGGCAAACCCCAGTTCAACATGTGGGTCTGCATGGGCTGGGGCCAGGATACGATCCTCAGACCTCATGACCTATAAGACCAGCACTCAACCTGCTGAGCCATCCCAGCATCCCCTACAATGTCTTTTGAAAAGCAGTTTTTAATTTTTGAAGAAGTTCAATTAATCACTTTTTCTTTCTGTGGTTTTTTTAATTCAAGGTCACAAAACTTTTCCCTATGTTTTTTTCCTAGAAGTTTTTAGATTTAATGAAATCATTTCCTAGGTCATGCAAAATATAGATCAGGTTATATTTGGAATTCATTGTGTACAGTTTCGTACTTTTGTGAGTTCATGTTTTTTTACACCTTGCCAGGTATAAATTAAGGTTAATTTTTTTATATGTGAATATCCAATAATCGAGCTCAGTTGTTGAAAAGGTATTTCTTTCTCAGTCTTTATTTTTCTTTTCCTTTTTTTTTTTTTGAGGGGGAGCATCTTTGTCGATTTATTTTACTATATATGTGCAGGACTGTTTTTGAACTCATCTTCCATTGGTGGTTTCTCTTCTTTTGCTTGATCATCCATTTTGATTTTGATTTTGATTTTGATTTTGATTATTGTTGCTTTTTAGTAAGTGTAGAAATCAGTTTTGATCTCTTATATTTCTTAAATGAGCTCAGAATAGTGCTATTCTCAGAGTTTTTTATTTTAAAATTTCTGTGTTTTGAATTATTTTTCTGTAGCCTTCCTACTTGAAAGGCACCTGGGATGCATATAAATAAAATTCTAGGCTCTTACATTCTTTTATGATATTTTGCTTTGTATCTTACTGTTGAGAAATACGATGCCAACTGTGTTGGAATTGGTATTCATTTTTCTATTTACAGGTAATTTTAAGTTCATAACATTCTGTGTTTCCTAGTAATAACGAAGCCTTGCCATTGATTGATTGTTGTTGTTTTTCTGGTGAATATCTATTGTCTTGTGAAGATTTAGGCCATCATCATTGTCCTAGGACTTATGTTAGCATTTTTGTTGTATCTAATATTATCACTGCCATCAGTGTCCACATTCAAAAAGAAGTCATGATTTGAGTTTAGTGCTAAATGGTGAAAAATAATGAGATAGAAAATTTAAATGGAATGGGTGGTATTATTAGTGAGTATATAGTAACCTCTTTTTGTGTCACTAATATTTTTAAGAATGTAATAAAAGCCTTCCCCTTGCCTCCTAAATGCAGAAGTACTGTTATTTTACACAGGACCTCAGGAGATTGATTGACCCCTACTTGACTCTTACAGTTAAGATTAAGACTAAGACTAAGACTATGTTAATGTTGAAAGAACAGAAAGAAAGAGAAACTAGCTTAAGAGATCTTCTTCACAAATAAGAAAATGTGCTAAAACAATAGCTCTAAATTTCAGTTCTACGATAATTCCTTAAAAATACTAATATTATTTTGAGAAGCATTATTTCAACTTTTAAGTATGATGAGAACTTTGTAATGATTAGTTCTTAGATTACCGGTAGTATTCAAAAGTGTCAGTATGCTCTTTTTTTTCCTAAACTGCCTTCTCTAACAATGTATTGGTTGCTTCATTATTTTTCACACTTTTACATTGTGTTTAGCACTTTGAGCACAAACTGATACGCTAGTTACTTTTCATTTTTAAGGATCATTTTATTTTTATTTCCATTTTTCTAAGTTTAAGGTTTTTCCATATTTGTCAAAACAATTTTTTTTTTAATTCTGGTTGTTTATAAATATTATATATCATGTAACTGTTCTTCTAAATGGTGCCTGAGTGTAACAGTAAAAAAATTAAATTGGCAGAACTGGTTAAAAAAAAATAACTGCTTAGGGTTACTAATGTGCAATTGGATCTTTTATTGTGAGATTGGAACTTTTTCAGGACTTAAGAACTATTTAGTAGTGAAATTGAATAAGTTTTTTGACTTAAGCTCTAATTCCCACATTAAGTCATTGAAATTTTGAATGTACTATGTAAATAATTGCTAATATTATTGTTTTTCATGGTTTGTGTTTCAGCCTGAAGTAAATGCTGACATTGTACACTGGCTCTCTTGGACTGCTCAAGGTTTTTTACCCCCACTTGCTGCAGCAGTCGGAGGTGTTGCCAGCCAAGAAGTACTGAAAGCTGTGACAGGAAAGTTTTCTCCTTTGTGCCAGTGGGTTAGTTCTATATATTTAAAGTTGAATTAGCCACTCATACAATGAATATCTGTTATGAATTATATAATATTAATATATTATAAAAGCAACCTTGAGATGTTTTTAATGCATCAGAGATTTGATAGACCACCAGAACTTAATTCTGTAATTGAAACCTGATAAAGATCATATATTGAGGCTCTTGGACTATAACCCAAAGTTGCATTCTAGGGTGTATTTTTCTCATTTGTGACAGGTAGGGCATGAATTGTCTATCCTTATACTTAGTCTCCTATATTTTTAGCTTAGTATCCATGGGCTGTCAGGACTTGTATATGGAATCTTTGGCATCATGAGTCTTCAGATTCCCTTCCTAGGTATAAACTTCTAAAGGTAGAAAGCATGGGAATGGTAGATTTGAAAACTATCTGGAGTAATAAAAATCATGACATGGAATAAAAGCCTTCATTTCTGTTATTACAAGGTTAATTGGCAGAGAGTATCCAAGAACACACTTTAGGCCTTTTCGTTTTTGAAGCACACTGTACATTGTGAATATACCATTTATCATTTTTTATGTTTTAAGAAGTACCCAGGGGAAGCAGGGATGGCTCAGTGGGTTGGGCTCTCACTTTGCAGCGCCAGGGACCCTGGGGACCGAGGATCAAGTCCCGGCCCCGGCCCATGCGGACCATGTGCTAGGCTGGGGAGTTCCCCCAGTTCAGTTTCTCTCTCTCTCTCTCTCTCTCTCTCTCTCTCTCTCTCTCTCTCTCTCTCTCTCTCTCTCTCTCTCTCTCTCTCTCTCTCTGTCTGTCAAAAATAAATAAATAAATAAAGTTTAAAAAAAGAAGTACCCATATACTGCTATGTTGCTGCTGAATTATTTGGTATATTTTACACAAAGTACAAGTTTATTTGTAAAAGTCTGAATTAAATACAGCTATTAATAGCATGGGAAATAACATAAATTATGTTAATACAGATTCTGTGTTATAACTAAATAATAACCATTTGATCATGTCCAAATTTGCCACATAAGTAACCAAAATAAAAATGGGAGTGAAACTTAGTTTTTTTATTGGCTTGAACTAATTCTACTTGATGTTTTTTAAAATGCTGAAATTGTGGCTTCCTCAATCATCTCTACATTATATGTAATTATAAGTGACATATAATATACCCAAGCTGAAAAATAAAAACTAAGATACTTTCTTATCGAAGAGTAATCAAATTACTCTGGGGGAACAGAAATTAATTTTTCTCCCACCTTCTAAGTTGTAACTGGGCTAATAAATTAACATGAGGCAGAATAACAGGAGAAAATTTTTACAGATGTACATGTGGGGGTGCCATAAGAATATGAGACCCTCAAGGAGATATTGGCAGTTAAGGCTTATATGTCATCTGGACAACGGAGAGGGAGGCATGGGTTTAGGAATTCAAAGGGAAAGCAGACCACTTACAGATAAATGTGAAAGAGCATACATGTAGTAACCAAATTCCTGGGCCACCCAAAAACAGACACAGAAGAAGGTTCAACAAACAGGCTTTGCTAAATTTCTCCTTATCTGCCACATTTAGGTTATAGTATTAGGATGCTAAGGAGACACTTCCCTCCTTAAGCAGATTTTTCTATGTGAATTTTTTTAAGTAGGTAAAGAGGGAGGATCAAAGATTCTAAGTCTTTTGTTCTTAATAAGCAGCTTAAAATCAACATCTCAAAAAGGCATATTTTGAGGTGGCAAAAGTTTGGTCCCCTTTATCATTATACTTATTTAAATATAGCTAAAATTGAATGGGGCTTCCAGAGTTTTTAAATAGTTACAAAAACAGATTTGGAGTGAAATTTCCTTCTAAAATTAGAATATATCATCTTGAAGATGGCTAAATGACATGAATTAAATTATATCTCATAACAAATTCTTCATGTTTAGTCATTCTTTTAAATGAAAATAAGGAATTATATATAGTATAGAAAAACAAGTATATTTTAAACTGAATTGGTATTTTCATCATTTTTTTTTAATAAGTAATTTCAGAAGAGAACTGCTTTTTGTAGTATTTACGTTTCATACATAATAAGTTGTGTTTTTATCCTCTTTAAGTTATACATTGAAGCAGCAGATACTGTGCAATCCTTAGGCAAACCTGAACGTGAAGAATTTCTCCCACGGTAATACAAAATCTCTGTTACTCTTATTTGTATGTTTATAAGAGGCAGCTAGATTAAAGGAATTTTTGTTTAAATGTGCCTTTGTTTTATTATAAATGTCCTCTTAACTTATTTACTGCTGCAGTCATTTCTTCTTTATTTAGAGGTCACATGTCATAATGCCTTGTTTCCTTACCAGTGTATAAATAATGAGTATAAAGTTTTAAATTACACATTTTCATGAGAGTGTTTAGCATTCAAAATACCCTTCTGCTGTAGAGATGAAAACTATTGTATCTGTAACTTTTCTCTCTCAGTGTTTTACCATTTTGAGCACAAAGCTCAGAATTTGATAAAAGCTTGAGTTCATCCCAAAATATACATAACCCAGAGTTCTACCTTGAATTTAAAGTACACTGAGTTTATATTAACAATAATGAAACTCATCTTAATAATGTTTTTAATGTCTTTCTGTTTTTTTGGTGTATATTATTTTCTTCAGAGGAGATAGATATGATGCCTTACGAGCCTGCGTTGGAGACACTTTGTGTCAGAAACTACAAAATTTGAATGTCTTTTTAGTAAGTATGAATAATGATGAGAATAAATGGTACATTCAAATTGTTATTGTGTATCAAGTTAATTTATTAAAGCAAATTTAAGTTTTATCTGAGTACGGTTCCTAACATAGTAGATATTCAGTAAATGTTTAAAACACTCAAACTGACCTGCAGACCACATCTATCTTGCTGCCTGTTTTTGTAAATGAAGTTTTATTGGAATAAAGCCACGCCCATTTATGTATTGTCTGTGGTTTCTTTTGTGCTTTCAAAGTGGAGTTGAGTGGTTACAACAGAGATCTTATGGCTGGCAGGCTGAAAGCATTTATGTCTGGCCCTTTATAGGAAAAGTTTGCTAACCCCCAATCTAAAGAATCAGTACATTTAAAATGATAATATGAATATGATAGTTTGAATATTAAATGATTTTCTAGAAGTACATTTAAAATTGGTTGGGTTTTTTTATTTTTATATTTTTTTCTCACCAGATGAATATGTAAGTGGCTTCTGTCTTTTTTAAATATCTAAGGAACCTTTTTCATTAAAATGTTACATTGATGTTTTGTGCTGTTTGTTTCTATCTTATATAAAAATGAGTCCAGTGTTTGACTTTTGTTCGGAATTTTAATATACTATCTAAAGAAAATTAATTTTTTTTAATTTGGTTTATTTTTTTCTTTAATTTATATAGTAGAATCAAAAACCAGTTAAATACTTTAAAACAAATCCCAAATGTTCAAATTATTTTTAAAAGCATGTATTTATTATAACTTAGCATTTGAAGAAAATTAAGATGAAATTGCTCTTAACTAAGTAGAAGTTCTGATTTTATTTAATCTGATGTATTTTTCTCTTCCATAGGTAGGATGTGGAGCTATAGGCTGTGAAATGTTAAAAAATTTTGCTTTACTTGGTGTTGGCACAAGCAAAGAGAAGGGAATGGTAAGATATAAATTTTTGAGAGGAAAAATGTGTATCTCTGTTTTCCATTTTTGAACTGTATTTGACTGACTGCATAGGTTTGAAATATTAGTTTCTGAGGTTATAACATTAAGCTAGAAATTGGAAGATTCTCATTCTGCTCTGACTGCTTATCAAAAGTTCTGAGACCTTGTGGCATATTAATTCTCTTCTAAATTTTTTTGCCCAATACTGTGAAACTGATACCTGTACTGCTTGCCTCGTAATGTTTTTAAGATTAAATGTGAAATGGCTTTGCAAACTGTAAAGCATATTAATATTTTATTTTATTAGATACTACTTATTTATTAAATATTTAAGATAAGAGGAGCTAGCATTAAAAAGTTGAATCCTCAGATAAAATTTTAGTTGGTCATTATCAAAAGAAGAAAGAATAATATAAACTTGGGTATACAATTTAAATTCTTAAAACTATATGATAGTTAATTAGGAAGCCATTTCATATATTTAAATAAAAATATGTTTCACTTTAAGATGTAAACTAGCTTATCAGAGAAGTGATTTCATAGCTTTATCATGGTGAATAAAAGTGAATAATTAAATGACTAAAATTTAGTTCACAATTATCATGAATTAAGCTTGGCTAATTATTTCACTTAAAGAGTATAATCATTACTATCAGTTAATGAGCAGATGTTCTACATTTATATTATTTCTGCTCATAATTTCTAAATTGTGTCCCATAAACTAGTATTAGTTTTGGTGGTTTTAAAAGATATTTATATTTCTAAAAAAAAAATTGTTGATTACATAAGTTTGGAAATCATCTGCATACTTTAACTTTTTGGAAATTCACAATACATATTAGCGTGTAAAGATCAGGAAAAGAAATGGACTAAATAGATTTGTTGACTTTAGGTAACAAAACAAGGTAAGAGGACAGATTTTTATTCTGCTGCAAATACATAGACTTGCTGTGTGAATGTTATAAGTGTTTATATAAACTAACTGCCAAGAAAGAAGGAGAAATCTCCAAGTTCCAGAAACCAAAAGAGAAACTAGAGTTAAAACCCATAGTGATACATAAGCATTTCCATCTTGAATATATGTCTAAAACATTAAATAGAGAAGTCACTCATGAGAAATTAAAACTCAGATTATGTACCACACTGGTATATGGACTCAAATTGTGTCATATAAAAATTTCAAGCATAGAAATGAATAATGCAAATTTAGGACTGTTGAACCCTCCATATCTCCTACAAAAACAAATACAAAACTGTATCATGGTGATACTTACACACACACAGTACATAGGACTATGCAGAAAAATCAGCATCCATTCAAGATGATCACAATAAAAAATAATGGTCCACTAGAGAAAGGATATCACCTGGAAGAAGCATCAGCCAAGGAAAATGGAAGCATTTGCCTTCTAATAATTCTAGGTAACAGGAGTGCTACAGATAACAGAACTAACTTAAAGTTAGAAGTGATCATATAGATAGAAAAAGGAATAGAAACATGAGAAGGGAACGGCACTGCCATACAAGAACTTCTATATACTTAGCTTAAAATCCAGATAGAACTGAAGTGAGAACTTTATGAATAGAAGGTAAATATAAGTACCCAGAATGTAGTGCAGGAAGATATATTTATAATGAAAGAGAACAAATTTTTCATGATCCAACATAAATGTAAAACTTCAAGAGAGGATAAATATAATAGAGATAAAGCAGTGTATTCCAAGGATAATAACAAAAGTTTATAGAGTTGAAGAGACAGATGTATTCAGATTCAAAAGGTAAACTAGTCCCAAGCAAATCAAAGGCAAAACTAAAGAGAGATTATCTGATAGGCTTCTTTCTCATCAACAAGAAGAAATGCATACCTGCGATAGAGAAGCTGATCTTCATTGTGCAAGGGCAAATAACTATCAACCCAGATTTCTATACTCAGCTATATCTTCTTTCTTTTTTTAAGATATATTTTATTGTTTTTGACACACAGAAACAGAGACAGTAAAAGGGGAGGGCCCAGAGCAGTCTCTATAGTTGTACATCATCACTTTTTGACATGGTTTCATTCCACACAGGGCGGGTGCCTCCTGCATAGAAGGCACCACCCCCCCTCGAGCCAGGGGCTGAACCTGGGGGGGAGGGGGGTGGCGAACTAGGGGCATCCCACATGGGAAGCACACCTCAGTTCAGCATATAGGTCCACATGGGCCTGCACCAGGATTCAACCCTTGGTCTCTGGGGCTGCAAAGCTAGCACTTAACCCACTGAGCTATCCTGGCTTCCCCTAAATTATCTTTCAAGACAAGTAAAGTGGTGAAAGATTACCACTTACTGGTTCTCACTGAAAGAACTGTTAAAGATAACATGAAGCAAGGGTAAATAGAGGCGTTTGTCAGCATTGTTACTTTGATTTTTTAAATCTTTAATTAAAATATTACTTGATTTGGGAGTAGGATGCTTAAAAAGAAATGACATTCATTGATAACATACATAAAAAACAGAAGGGAAAGTTCAAATATCTTCTGATTGTTCAGTAGGAAGATACTTTAATTACTTTTGGATATGAAGTCACATGTATGTCCATGTTAAAATTTTTAATATAGCTACATAAAAATGTTTAATTTCCAAACCAGTTCAGTTTGGGGAGGAGGAAGGTTAAAATCAAGAAAGCTTGGTCGGGGGAAGCTGGGATGGCTCAGTGGATTAAGCACTCATTTTGCAGCCCCGAGGATTGAATCCCAGCCCCAGCCTGAGTGGACCCATATGCTGAACTGGGGAGTGCCCCCAGTTCAGTTCTCACCGGGGGTGAGACCCCAGCCCAGTTACTGCCCTGTGCAGCCCTGCGTCCAATTGTGGAATGAAACTATGTGGAAAAACCAATGATGTGCAACTATGGAGACTGTTCTGGGCCCTCTCCCTGTCTCTGTCTCTGTATCTCTCTCTGTCAAAAACAAAATAAATCTTTAAAAAAGAAAACTTGGTCAATAGAAGACAAAAGAATGTAAAGGGAATAAAGAGTTGGGTTGTAGGAGGTAGGGAAAAAACCTATCAGTAATCACAATAATTATAATTTTTTTTTATAAGAGATATTTTCTATTTGACTTTTGTTTTTTATTTGAAAATAGCACATAATTACATAGGAATATTGAAAACAAAAGAAAGTTATATCAGGGAAATACCAGCTAAAACAAAGTGAATGTCTTTGTGAAAACCAGTGTCTATTATAACAGCTGGAACACGCTCTGAGAAATGCTGCTTTTAGTCAAATCTTTTATAAACAGTTACTAGCTTAAGTGACAAATGCAATAGGAATACTTTTCAGATTATCTTGCATTTGTTTACTGTTACCTTGCATCATTTAGAATTTGGTGTCTGCAAACTTTCTTAAAGGACCAGATTGCATCTTATTTTAAGCTTTTGGAGTTCATAAATTTATGTCTGCCATTGTAGCATGAAAGCATATGTAGACAATACTTTTGAAAAATGGTATGACAGTGTTCCAGTAAAACTGCAAAAGCAGGCATCCTGCCTGCACTGTGGTTTGTAGACCTCTGTTTTAGCAAGAGTTCATTTCAAATTGTAACATGCAAGCTGTCTTTCCAAATACTTGATATTGGGAATAAATACAAATTAAGAAAGAAGAGCTAGCTCCTCTATTGTGGTCTATTATGTGTTTCTAAAATGTGATAGTAATATTTTACTCTTTATTTAGTTATAAATAGGAAAAAAAATGTTTTTTAAGCAAGAACTACAGTTGGGTTCAACTCTTTTGTTTGACATGTTCTATGCTAAGCATTAATTACAACATAGTATAGGTATAAAAAGAGTATTGGTAACCATTTTGGAATCTTTATTCATATAACTACCAGCCAAAATAATTTAGAATATATTTTAGAATTTGTTTTAGTCATCCCAAGGAAACGAAAATAGATTAAACTTATTTGTTATGTAATTTCAAACATTTTCTTTTCTTGACATTAGGTTACAGTTACAGATCCAGACTTGATTGAAAAATCCAATTTGAATAGACAGTTCTTATTTCGCCCTCATCACATACAGGTGTGTTGCTATTCTGTTTCAAATTTAAATCATCTCTTGTATCTTACAAAACAGTTTCTTTTTTTAAATATAAAATGGTGCTTGATAAGCATAATATGAGGGCTGTCCTGAAAAAAATCTAGCCATTGTCAATATAACAGAAACAGTTACATGGCTGGGTACTTTCTGGACAGCCCTCGTAAACTTTATTAGAATCTCTCAAATTATCAAATAATGGAAATGATTATGGTAAAAATATGTAATTATTTTTTTAATATAAAGTGGTTTTTGCATTGATTTTGGATATGAAAAGCTGAGTTGTGAATAATGGGAAGTATTTTTTCCATCTTTTAATCACCAAAGTGTGTCTATATATATAATTTCAGAAACAAAAGTATATATAGAGAGAAAAACAGGTTCTCTATAATTTGAAATGTTAAAAGAACAGGAATTTGGCATTTGTCCTGTTTGTTTTTGTTATTACAAGAAGATAAAGTTTAGCATTTAAAATTTTGTGTTATTTTGATCTTGTTTGATGATTTAACATCCCTTTTTACTGTAAAATAATACTTGTTTTTAATCTTTTATAGAGATCAATCTATTTAAATCAGGGAAAGAAGGGAAGCCATTTAGTCAAAAAATTTGCTTTTGGAAGCCGGGATGGCTCAGTGGGTTAAGCGCTCACTTTGCAGCGCTGGGGACCAGGGATCGAATCCCGGCCCGTGCGGAACCATATGCTGAACTGGGAGCTCCCCCAGTTTAGTTCTGTCTCTGTCTCTGTATCTCTCTCTCTCTCTCCCTGTCAAAAATAAATAAATAAATAAATAATATATTTGGGAAAAGCCGGGACGGCTCAGCGGGTTGAGCGCTCGCTTTGAGGCCACGAGGACCGAGGATCGAATCCCGGCTCCGGCCCAGGCAGGACCCACATGCTGAACTGGGGAGTTCCCACAGTTCGGTTCTCTAGCTGTCTCTGTCTCTGTCTCTGTCTCTCTCTCTATCTGTCAAGAGTAAAATAGAATAAATATGCACTAAAGATAAAATAATTACTCTCTATAAATATAAAAAAATATAAAAAAAAAAATTTGCTTTTACTTTGTTTTTTCACTATTTTTAAACAACTCATGCATAATCATAGTTAGCTTAATAATGTCATAAACTGGAATGGAACTAAAGCAGGTGGCATAGTTTACCTAATTTTTTTCACCATTTCAAATGAAAAGAACTTTCCCTCATGAACTAAAATAATGTCACAAAGTTTATTTACTTTGTGCATTTTACTTATAGAAGAACTGTAAAGCCCTGTTTATTTTTATTTTACTGAGGTCTGACAGTTTCTGTTTTGTGATAACACTGACAGCACTGAAAAGTAAAATCATGTCAGCTTAACAGTGTGAGAAGAGACAGAAATACCATTAAAAGTGGATGCATGTGTTCAAACAAAGTGTCCATAGATATTTAGTGTCAGAGTCAGCATTCCCAAATGAACATCAATGACAATAATAATCTTTAAGAAAAGAAAGAATGAATTATATTTAGGGTACTCTTTTTCTATTTTTAACATTTATTTTATTGTTTGAGAGGAGGTGAGAGAGGGAGAAAAGAGGGGAGGGCCCAGAGGACTCTCCACAGTTGTACGTCATTAGTTGTGACATAGTTTCGTTCCACACACAGGTGGATGTGGGGCCATGCAGGGCTGGAACAGAACTAGGGGCCTCCCACATGGGAGGTGAGAACCTTCACTGACATCCTGTCGGTTACTAGTTGCACCGCAGTTCAGTATATGGGTTTGCACGGGCCAGCGCCAGGATTTGGTCCCTGTACCTTGCAGTTGCAAGGCAAGCACTCAACCTGCTGAGCAATCCCAGCATTCCTCAGGGTCTCTTTTTTTAACAAAACTGAAACATACAGTAATTTAAAAAATACTAGGGGGCAAGAACCAAACTGGAGGCCTCCCACATGGGAAGCACACCCCAGTTCAGCATATGGATCCTCACAGGCCAGGGCCGGGGTTTGATCCTCAGTCCCCGGGATTACAGAGCAAGGTTTTAACCACTGAGCCATCCCGGCCTCCCCGGAAATGGTAGTATTTTTAAGAGATTTAATTTCCAAATTAGATTACCATACCTATGACTGCTCATTTTCTGTGGAGTTTAAATTTCGGATACTTTACTGAATGTGTACTCATCATTTTCTAGGCACTTAACCAATTCAAATTTCATAACTAGGAAAAAAATGTATTTTTAATTGGACTATTAACTAATATTTTAAGAACTCTCAAGCATTTAGCTATTAAAGAGAAGGTGTTTAGATTTCAGAGTATACGTTATTTAGACTAATACTACTAAATGTATGACTATAATGTAATTTATACTAAAAATAAAAATTGGTCTCATTACTCTCACCACATATATATATTTCAGTGATTAGAATGTGCAAATTGAATCATAGCCTATATTTCTGTTTAACATTTATTTCTTCTGTTTTTTTAACTTTTTAAGAAACCTAAAAGCTATACTGCTGCTGAAGCAACCCTGAAAATAAATCCTCAAATAAAGATAGATGCACACTTGAACAAAGTATGTCCAGTCACTGAGGCTATTTACAGTGATGAGTTCTATACTAAACAAGATGTAATTATTACAGCATTAGATAATGTGGAAGCCCGGAGATATGTAGACAGGTATGTTCTTGAAATTCAGGTTCATTAAGAATTGTCTTTTGTTTTCACTTTTATGTTCCGCACCTGTTTGTTTAAGTTACCTAATTTTTTCATTACTCTTTATATTCCTATTGTAGTATTATTCAGACTCTATGATTTCCCATTATACCTATGATAGAATTAAAAGCCTCTTAACATGACTATAATGTTTTTCATAGTGTCTGTCCTTTGCCCACCACTTCAGCTTAAAATTTCTTTCTGGCTCCCCTTATTCCATCTACATGTTTCTTTTTTCAGTTCTTACAGGGTACCCACATTTTTGCTACTATGTATTTTTTCTTAAAGAATGTGAAAATAAGTGTAATTACCAAACTGCCATTAACTTAAAATGATAGAGAAGACAGATAGCAAGTCATAACTTTTAGGGGATATTCAGTAAGTCATTTCTGGGATGGGTATCAAGTCAGAGTACTCCAGCATTATTTTACCTTGGTGACTTACTCTCCAGCCTCAGGAAATAAGGTTTATCTAGTTCCAAAACTCCTGACCCCAAATTCACCTACTTTTTACCTACTTTAGTTTTTTTTTTTCTCCTATAGTTGTAGACTAAATGTCTTTCTTCAAATAGAAATTTTATTAACCTCTAAACTCGAAGTTAGAATCTTCTATGGTAATCTTACAGCATCTAAGTGTTTTCCTTTGTAGTAGTTATTTTTATTAATATACTATAGGGAGTTATATAAGTTTTGCTTCCTCATTAACTCATTTAGAGACTATTTATTTTTCCATCTCTATCCTCCGTGCCTAATACATGATACCATTCTGTAAATATTTGTTAAGTAAGTAGATGAATGAAATAACTATATTCTGTATACCTTACATAATATTTCTTACGTTTTTATATGACTTTTTAATGTTAGGGTGCTAGAGCAGATGTACTAACAAAGGAAAATTTACCAATCAAGAGTATAGTGGAAAGTTTGTAATCTTGGGCAGAGGTAGGGAAAAAAACTTTTAAGAAATTAAAGTGTGTAGAATATAGATATTGTAAGTATTAAGAAGGTACATTGTTTGGGATAAAGAAAACAATGAGAAGATATAGGAAAGAAACTATGGACAGAAAATAACCAAAGAAAATAGGAAGTAAGGGAAGAAAGTATAACACAGTTGAGAGTTGACCTAGGGGAAAACAAGTTGAAGTCCAAAATTTAGTAGTAGTAGCAGAAGGTAGAGACAAATTACTAGATTGAACAATAGATTTTGTTGGGAGAGGGATAAAATATAGTTAAGAAGTGATCAGTATATGAAATGCAAAGGGAAGTGATAGGATTCTCTGTTTACATTTTTATCACCCACTTTTATGTTTGTTACCTGTTTTCATATAGCCGTTGCTTAGCAAATCTAAGGCCCCTCCTGGATTCTGGAACAATGGGCACTAAGGGACACACTGAAGTTATTGTACCTCATTTGACTGAATCCTATAACAGCCATGTAAGTGAATCAGTTTGCTAAAGTCAGTGTCTCTCTTCTATATCCTCTTTTTTTTTTTGTCTTCATCATTCAAACAATTTGATTTAGCTTTTCTAATCCTTCTGTTTTGCTGTCTTGTTCTTGTGTTTACTGTGTATTTCTCAGAGCTGCTTGATTAGTTTTATAAGGACTATTCAACTGGTGATTTTCCCAAAATCTTACTGAAGAATCAGTTTTTCCTTAGGAGATATCAAACCATCTAAATACATAATATTGTGTATAAATGATAGGTAGAAATTTTTAACCCCCACAAGTAATTTTTAGATATTGCCAAAGTTGAAATTTACTGACCTAAGAAATAATTGTAGGACTTAGGGTTTTAAAAAAAGGTCAACTGAAGTTACAAAATTGAAAGAAGTATATATGTTTTACAAATGTAAATATCCCTTTATTAAAGAAAATGTTTGGCTTAGTAAAATTTCAAAATTTTTACAAAATTTGTTTTTCCATTTACTCTCATGAAATTAAAATTTTGATAAAATTATAGTACTCATATACAAAACTGGTAAGTTTAATTTAAAGTTAAGTAGATGGAGGAAATATGCTGGATGTCATATTAGAAAATTTTGAAAGTAGGTAATGTTATAAAATTCCAAAAATTCCCTTGGTTCTCTCATTGTACATGTTTTCTGATTTTATACTCAAAAACTATAAATTAGTACTCTGTGGCTTCCTTCTTTGGCTTGTATTTCATAGTATTTCATAGGTCAACAAACTAAAATCTCCCAAGTAAAAAGAGACAAAGTCATTTTATTTATTTACTTATTTATTTAAGATTTATTTTTACCGTTTTTGACAGAGAGAGAGAGTAGTTGCACATCATTGGTTTTTCCACATAGTTTCATACCACGGGTGGGTGCAGGGCTGCACAGGGCAGGAACTGGGCCAGGGTCTCACCCCAGTGAGAACCGAGCTGGGGGCACTCCTCAGTTCAGCATATGGGTCCACATGGGCTGGGGCCGGGATTTGATCCTCGGTCCCCGGGACTGCAAAGTGAGTTCTTAACCCACTGAGCCATCCCGGCTTCCCCAACAAAGTCATTTTAGATTGGGTAAAGCAATAAGCCTAGGCCAAATGTACCCTTTAATATAATATGGATTTCTTCATGGTACTTTTTCACATGAAACAACATAGGTATTTGTTGTTTATTTAATGCACATTTTCTGCAAAAAACTACCAAGCATCAAGGACCTACTCATACTCCTGCATTTTTTCTCCATGCAGAAATTCATGGTATGCTGAACACTATTCGGGATTCTTGAATTACTTTTCAAAGTAGAAAGTTTTATAATATTTTAAGTGTAATCTTGATTCTTAGAGTAAAAAAGTGAATTATATAGTGGTCAGCCATGAGTCAGTACTGTATGATACCAAATGAATGTACAGATAATAAGTGATAATAGAATCCATGTTTGTTATTACATTACTATTAACAAATTGGTTAAATGTCAAAAGAATCAACTTTTTCTTGGTGCCTAGGAGACCGAAGATACAAAAATGTTGGATTTGTTTTATTTTTTGAATTTAACTTTTTTAATGGTCTTAAAACACAAGTAAATTCAGTCAATAAAAAAATTGTTATTGCTTCTCTTGTCTGTTGTCATGTTAAAATCAGTGGGACCCCCCAGAAGAGGAAATACCATTTTGTACTCTAAAGTCCTTTCCAGCTGCTATCGAGCATACTATACAGTGGGCACGAGATAAGGTAAGAAGATCTTTTTTCAAGGAATTTTTTTATATTAGAAAAAATATTTCCAACTTTTAAATAAACTTCTGTTTGTAACTTTTCTGCTCTTTTTTTTTTTATAGTTTGAAAGTTCCTTTTCCCATAAGCCTTCATTGTTTAACAAATTTTGGCAAACCTACCTATCTGCAGAACAAGTCTTACAGGTAAAAATGAATACATTTTAATACATAATTAACATTTTGTATCTTTGTAATCTTATTGCCTACAGATGATTTATTTTTCCTCAGAAAAGCATAACATTATTATTGTTTATAACAATTACACGAGGAATCTTGAAAGAAGCAGGCCACAAATGACCTTTGTTTTTAGTTTGGTTGAACTCTGTGGAGTACCAATATTTGACCATGTTTGATCCATAAAACAATCTTCATGTGGTTCAACATAATATGGATGTTATACTAATTATAGAAGAGCTACCAGTAATAATAAAACAGCTTGTTAAGCTGAGTTCTAATGAAACTTCACAAGTGAACAGTAGTATGTCATAATTATTAGTCTTATGTTGAGGGTATTTTAAAGGTGTTTTCTTACTTTCCTTTAACCCTATACTAAAAATTCCAACTTTCAGTATAAAATATTCTTGATATGTACAGTAAGTACTAATGATGTAATTATATTTCTATCAAGATATGAAGATAACTTGTGAGACAAGAAACTTTATAGTTAAGATTTCATGTGGTATCTTTTCCCATGCCTTTTTCAAAAAGAAAAGGAAGGAAAAAAAAAAAGAGGAGAAAGACAGGGAAGGGAGCTTGAGGAGAATAAAATAAAATCATAATATACATGAGATAGCACCTCAGACTTTGGCTAATACTTCCTGGGAATATGTGTGTATATGTGTTTAATTGGAAATGTATTTGCTTTGTTTTATTCCAGAAGATACAAGCTGGACACAGTTTAGAAGGCTGTTTTCAAGTTATTAAGTTACTTAGCAGAAGACCTAGAAATTGGTCCCAATGTGTAGAATTAGCAAGATTAAAATTTGAGAAATATTTTAACCATAAGGTAGGTAATGCATTGTTTAAAAAAATAAGAGAAGGTCTGACTTTGGCTCATTTAATTACTACCAAATTACTTTCATTGACCTGAAATGTCTACCGGTACTCTTTTTCAGGAAGGTTTTCAGAAATAAGTAGTAAATTAAGTGAAAACAAGTGCTGGGTGCTCAACTAATTTCTCTTTGAATGTTACTGGTTAAAGAATGCATTTAAACTTCTCCCATTGGCTTGATAATTATGCGTTTAACTGATCCTATCTTTCTGTGTGCAAAATTGAGTTTTAAGAGTCTCATGTTCTACCAACTGAGCTAGCTGTGCACCACAAGATTGCGTTTTAGATGGAGGCTCCTTTTGGAGAATAAGGAATACTTTTTGTCAGTATTCTAAAAGTTTGTTGTTTAGAGTGAAGAAAGGGACTGAGAAAATAGAGATATTCAGTCAGAAATTTTGTTGAAATATTGCCTTCCCAGTGTGAATATCTGATAAACACATTTTTTTTTTCTGTTTCTTCATTTGTATAAAATGGACATAATAAATTGGTACCTAATTCATAAGGTAGTGATGAGGATCAAATGAGTTCGGGCATGTAAAGCATTAATAGAACCTGGCCCATAAATGCTCTAAATATACAGCTGTTCTTATCTCCAATTACATATAGCTGTTAGAATATGTCCTGCACCCACTCTTTAGTGTCTCCCTCTCTTTAGGCTTTTACCTATTGAAATATAAAATAAGTTCATCTTTTAAAAGATTTTTTATTATACTTATCTCTGCTTTTCACTTTCTTCTTGGCTCTGCTTGGAAAAGTGGTCTATACCCACCTTTGCCAAGTCCATATCCAATAAATGTATCTTCTTTCTTCAGTGCTATTCAGCTTATTCTTACCATGATTATCATGGCCTCTTGTTTTAAAGTCTAAAGAACTCTTTTTAATCCTTATCTTGTACAGATTTTTTAAAAACATTTTTTATTATTAAAAAATATAACAAATAGAAATGTGGAGAAAATAATAATTATGAACCCCCATGTAATCCTCATGTATCAGTCACTCAGGTTTAACAATTAACAACTTGTAGATAATCTTGTTTTTATTGATGTCTCCATCCAAAATACCCTTCCCCAGATGTATTAAAGAAAACCTCAAACATTTGAAATACAAAATACTATGTATTTTTGCTGGTTTCATTTCTGCTTTCAGTATTAGCTCTTTGAAAGGAGCAGAATATGTAAAATATTCCACCATTTCTATAAAAAGAGATGAAATAATCTCAGTGTTTGCTGTAGAGTCTGATAACCTAAGGTGAGAAGCAACAAACTTTTGTTTGAGATCCAAAAGAACAGCTATTCAGGAAGCTTTGATTTAGGCAGAAACCTCTAAGTAGTGTTCTGATTAGAAGGGGTATTTATGAGAAAGGGAAAGGGCAATAGTAAAATGAATAGAAGGAAGGAGTTTTTATGGGTATTTAAACACTAAGGAAAGAATTTCTATAGATGCAGATACTGATACAGTGTTGCTAATTCTAAAGAATGTCCTTAACTTTCAGTCTGGTAGTCATACTGTCTGCTTTCCTATCAGCTTTGCAAACAATTGCTTGGAATACAGTGCTGCTTTAGGCTTAATCCAAGGGTTATTTTGCCCATTTTTAACATTCCAAAGGTTTGAGGAATAAGACCTGCCATCCTCTAGGCTGGCGGTTCAGACTCCATTTTGAAGTATCTCTGTTTATATTATGTTTTGCAATGCCAAACTGTAAGTGTTGATTTAAAAATAACAATAAAGAAGCCGGGATGGCTCAGCAGGTTAAGCACTCATTTTGCCGGCCCCAGGGCCTGAGGATCGAATCCTGGCCCCAGCCCATGCGGATCCATGTGCTGAGCTGGAGTGTGCTTCCCATGTGGGAGGACCCCAGTTCAGTTTTCACCCCTCCACACCAGTATGGCCCCTGGCTCAAGGGGTCGTGCCTCCCATGCAGGAGACCCCCCAGCCCAGTTCCCATCCTGCACAGCTCCCACCCACCTATGAGACACAAAACCATGTTGAAAACTGATGATGTACAACTGTGGAGACTGCTCTGGGCCCGCCCCCTTCTCGCTCGCTCTCTGTCAAAAAACAATAAAATCTAAAAATAAATAATAATAGAAATTATTCTAGATATCGGGGGGCTGTGGCAGTGATAGAATAGACAGATGGAGTACAAGAGTAACTGGGGGACTTCACTGTATATTTTTTTATGTGTGCATTTTAATTTTTTTAACTTCATTTTATTTTAGGCTCTTCAGCTTCTTCACTGTTTCCCTCTGGATACTCGATTAAAAGATGGCAGTAAGTATCATCAGCTGTTGAAAAGAAATTTAATGTAATTTACTACTGACTGCCTACATTTATAATAACATATCTTTTGTCAGGTTTGTTTTGGCAATCACCAAAGAGGCCTCCCTCTCCAATAAAATTTGATTTCAGTGAGCCTTTGTAAGTATTTATGTATGATTTTATATGCATTCTTTATTATAAATACTTTAACTGTAGGTTTACATTACTTAGGTGAAAATTACTTGCTATTGAATGTTGAATTAATATCCTTGTTAGTGTAAGAGTTAACATCGTCTAAGCCAGAGACAACCCTTCTCTCTACACAATGTTTATTTACTCTCTTTCGTAAATCACCTCATTATTTTTATATTTTCTAGAGTGAAACCAAAATGTCACCTCTATCATTAAAAAAAAAAAAAAAAATGACAACAGTTGTTTTCTGTATTTAGTAAAGCCAGTATATAAGAAACTTTATGGGGGGAACAGGGGAGTGGGCACCAGATATGTGGTGATGGAAGCAGAGCTGATTCTGGGTGGTGAGTACATAATGCAATACATAGGTGATGTAATGTAGATTTGTACATCTGGAAACTAATTGTTACCAATCAGTGTCACCCCAATAAATTTAACAATAAAAAATAATAATAAAAATAAAAGAAACCAAAAAAAAGAAACTTTAGTTACATGGGGATAAAAATGATTGCTCCTAAATATCTTCCTGAATAATCTCAAATTAATTTCAAAGGAGTTGATCTTTGAGTGAATACCTGTATACCTATCCATATTAGATACACACTTTATTTCTACACACACACACATTTTAATTAAACAGCTTGTTAGCCTCCCTTTATTAAAGCTTAGGTTTTCTTCTGGTGCTTATTTTAGGCTTCCAGTTACCTTATCCCAGTGGTCGGCAAACTGCCTTATTCTGACTACTACTTCTATCAAACGTACCTTTCTTTGTTTTTAAACTTACTATTTACTTAGTTTGAACCTGATAAATCTACTTCGTAAAATCGAATGTGTAATATTTTTTTATGAATTAAATGAATTATCCTTTACTAGTGTAATTTTTCTTCTTGTGGCCACTCATATCCCCCAAGTAGTCATGATCACTACCTAAATATTAGTGCTTATAAGAATAAACATCTGATATTTTTCTCTTTTATAACTTCTACAATGCTTTGGTATAGACAAGAATTTTACTGCCTAACTTGACAAAAAGAGTCATTTAACAAAAATTCTGTGTTTTTTTTTGTTTAGCATGTTAAAGGCTACCGTTTCTTGAATTAAATATCTTCTTTGAAACTATGCATTTATGCTCTTTAATTTTTTAATTTCAAAAGGCACTTCAGTTTCCTTCTGAATGCTGCAAAATTATATGCTACAGTATACAGCATTCCATTTACAGAAGAGGTAAGATATTCTTCAAGCTTAACAAGTAATACAAAGCCAGGCTAGAATTAAATATTTAGCAGCTAATTTTATCATCAAAATGTGTTTATGTGTTGGGAGAATTGTTCTTTTTATTTTGTTGTATTGTTGCCCATTCTAACATAGCCAAAACTAAAATCTTGTGGCAGCATTACTGAATAGAAGAGTGTCAAATTGTTCTTTCTAAATTTAAGTAGTGAAGCACATATATCTGTAAAAGCAGGCATACTTTATTTTTTTAATATTTATAACCTACTAACTTTATTTAATTGCTCTGAAAACCCAAATTTGGAATGAAGAAGTTAAAAATGTCACTTTTTGCAGGTGACATGGTTTTTTATATAGAAAACCATGAATACTTCACCAAAACACTATTAGAAACAATACAAATACACAGTAAAGTTGCAGGACACAATATCGTATAAAAGATCCATTGTGTTCCTAGATACTAACAATGAAATTTTAGAAAAAGAAATGAAAAAGCAATTCTTTTTGCAATTTCAACAACAGTAATTACTGTGAAAACCCAAAGGGAACTGTTTTATAGCAATTTCAAAATATTCCTTAGTGATTCTCTGTTAACATCTCTTTGGCTTATTTTATGATACGAACTTCTATGCTTTTCAGGAAACTTGGAAATATACCCCATATTGAAATTTATTAACCTTTATCATCATACTCATTCTCAGACATCATTTTTATTCACTAAGATCTAAAGGATCTAAAACAATATTATTGGGAAGCCGGATGGCTCAGTGGGTTAATAAGCGCTCACTTTGCAGCCCCAGGGACCAAGGATTGAATCCCGGCCCTGGCCCGAATGGACCCATATGCCGAACTGGGGAGTTCTCCCAGTTCAGTTGTCACCGGGCTGAGACCCTGGCCTAGTTCCTGCCCTGTGCAGACTCTCGCCCACCTGTGGAATGAAACTATGAGGAAAAACCAACGATGTGCAAATATGGAGACTGTTCTGGGCCCTCCCCCTTCTCTCTGTCTCTGTATCTATCTATCTCTCTCTCAAAAACAATAAAAATAAATCTTTTAAAACAGTATTATTTAAGAGACAGATTTGTATTAGTGAATTTTTCTTCACTTCATACTAAAGCTAAATAAATTGTTATTATTCTTAGGCAAACTGAATAGGGAAATATGAATCATCAGATTCATGATTAACATTGGCTATTTTAGATCCAGGTCCAAATGGATCTAGCTCTTTTGGATCCAGATAAA
This sequence comes from Craseonycteris thonglongyai, assembly GCA_004027555.1. NCBI lineage: Eukaryota > Metazoa > Chordata > Mammalia > Chiroptera > Craseonycteridae > Craseonycteris > Craseonycteris thonglongyai. The sequence continues at coordinate 77,501 of PVKE010002695.1, forward strand.
AGATCCAGATAAAAATGCCCATTGTAGATCTTTTTTTTTTTTAATCTTAATGCACAGTAAAACATACCATAAATGTCTGGTAAAAGTAGTGGCATACAATCTGGTGTTCTTTTTGTAAAAAGAATAATTTTGTGGTATTGCAGGGTACCTGTAAAGCAGAATGTCTCAGTTTTTCCTAAACAGCTTCTTAATAGTGCATATATATCTGACAGCCTTAAATTTATCCAAGTTCATCTTGAAACATTTAAATATTTTTCTGCATCCAAAGATATGAATTCCATTTATTTCATTTATAGAGTATAATAACTCTGTGCCGGGGACTTTGTAAAATAATGAAGAGATAGTCCTTGATTTTGAGGCATTCAGTCTGATACTCAAACCAGTCCTGAAACTACCTTTATAAAATTTGTGGAAAGAGCTAAGATTTCAGGTTTGTTGACATATAAGTAGCTATTCACCACCCCTCACCTCCCACCCCCCAGACTTTATGGTTGATATTTCTATAGAAATAAAGTTAAATGTCACAAATGGAAGTAGTCTAAATAGTCAAATGATAAATTATTCAAATATTTTAGTGTGACAAAGGAGTTTTTTTTATATATATATATATTTTTTTAAGATTTTTATTGGTTTTGACAGAGAGAGAGAGATACAGAGACAGAGAGAAGGGGGGGTGGGCCCCGAACATTCTCCATAGTTGCACATCATTGGTTTTTCCACATGGTTTTATTCCACAGGTGGGCACAGGGCTGCGCAGGGCAGGAACTGGGCCGGGGTCTCATCCCGGTGAGAACCGAACTGGGGACACTCCCCAGTTCAGCATATGGGTCCGCATGGGCCGGGGCCACGATTGAATCCTCGGTCCCGGGACTGCAAAGTGAGCACTTAACCCACTGAGCCATCCCGGCTTCCCCGACAAAGGACTTTTTATACGATGTTTTTAGTTTTAGAACTCGGAATTAAAAAAATAAATTTGTTGATAAAAATATTTTTTTTAAAACAGGATTTATCAGCAGATGCCCTCTTGAATATTCTTTCCAAAGTAAAGATTCAGGAATTCAAACCTTCAAACAAGGTATGTTTATAAGTTCTTTTATTCAGCAAATAGTTATTGAAGTTCTGCGTGTAGCAAGCCCCATCAAAACCTGGAGAATCTTGCAGTGAATGAACAATGCAAAATCCCTGTTCCTGCTCTTGTGGAAATTATACTCTAATGGGCTAGAGATGGCCTAGATAAAGGTGCCGAATTTCTATATAATGCAATGTGGGATAAGTGCAAGAGAAAAAAATGAAACCGGAAAAAGAAATTAAGGGTGATGTAGCTTGTGTCGTTCTTATGGGATAAAAGGGGAAAGGTTCTCTGATAAGGTATTATTTGAGCTGAAGCCTGAAGGAAGTGAGGGAAGGAACGATGCTGTTACCTGGTGAAAGAACAATGTAGACAGTGGGAACATGGAGGCCTTGAAATGCTGTGGAAGGCTTTTGAGTGCCTGAATTTTTCTGGCAGAGACTATGCAGGGTAAGAATGGTAGATAGTGACATTGGAGAGGTACCATATTTTCCAGCGTATAAGATGACTTTTGAAACGAAAAAAAGTCAACCGAAAATCAGGGGTCATCTTATATGCCCAGTATATCCCGGAAAACGTCTCGATATGCCGCTAAACAAATTTTCCAACTCGATCCCGAAAATCGTCTGGATATGCCGCTAAACGAATTTTCCAACTCGATCCCGCACCAATCACTGCAAGGCTGCTCGGACCGCCTCTCTAACTCAGCCAATCTAAGCAGGCTTTTTATGCATGCAAATTATACATGTTCTGTACCCGAAGCTACACTGTGTTCTAGTAAAAAGCCTTCTCAGATTGGCCAGAGTCAGAGAGGCGGTCTATTATAACCTTTGAACCTTTGCTTGTTGTGATTGGCTCACCATGGTACATACAGTTGCAGCACAGGAAGGTTCTGTGTAGCCAAAGCTGCTGTATCAGGACACATGCATAGTAGCTAAATTGACTGTATTAGAGCACATCCAATGGGCTAAAAGGTACAGTGCCTTTATAGGACATTCTGTATGTAGCCAATGCTACAGTATTAGGGCACATACAGTGAGTTAAAAGGTACCGTAATAGAA
>PVKE010002696.1:0-54702 GCA_004027555.1 Craseonycteris thonglongyai
TCGGTTCTCTAGCTGTCTCTGTCTCTGTCTCTCTCTCTATCTGTCAAAAAGTAAAATAGAAATAAATATGCACTGAAGACAAAAAGATAATTTCTCTCTATAAATGTGAAAAGATAAAAAAAAAAAAAAAAAAAAGAAAAATATTATTTTCCCAGTTGGTACATATAGTTCTTCTTCATTCTTTTTTAAAAGTTGTATAGTATTTTCATTACCTGGACATACTAGTCTGCTCTCATAATACTACAAAAAAAATTCAGTGTAAAATAATATGTTCATATCAAGTACTAATAAGTTATTTTGAAGGGGCTCTATCCCTAATACAGAGCTATGGGCCTAAACCAGTGGTCGGCAAACTGCTGCTTGCTGTGGCTCGCAACCACTGGGCCCTAAACCAGTTTGCCGACCACTGGGCCCTAAACCATTGGCTAAGTCAGAAAGGGTGTTAAAACGCACTGCCACTTGCAAAAGGAACTTTGCAATTAAAAATATAATTTCCCCTCCCCACACCCCAACTTTTTAAAGCTCACGTGCTACCTGTTGGAGATTGCTGCAATGGTTTTACATATATCCACAAAGTTTACAAAAGCTCAGAAGAAGATCCTCTGCCTCAGAGAGGCTGTGAAAGAGAACACAAGCCCTGTGGATCTCATTCCCCCTCCCACCTTCCTTTCACTCACTTTCAGCCCAAGAAACCTACGTGTGATTACGCCTTCAATGAAAAAGGTCATTTCAGCACATTTGAGAAGACCGGGTGGCCTTTTGAATTGTTTGGGATTTTTTTTTTTAGTCATGAGTCCCTTACATAGACAAATATACAAATAGTATCAAAGAAGCAAAAAGTATTCAGAATTGTTTGCCTCCAGGTATATTTGCTTATAAACAGTTAGATTCAGCAGAACTATAGAAATGATATTTTGCTCTGTTTTTTGAATGTAACAATGGAGTTTGGTGGGATAGAGAAGTCCTTGGTTCCTATGAAAAATAACAAAAGCCCCATGTACCACAGCAATATGTTTTCCTTAACACAATTCCTGGAATCTGTATTGTTTATGATAAGAACATTTTACTCTCATTTCATTTATAAAGCCAGCTAACCAGTGGCCATGAGAAAAACAGTAGCAAGCAAAATTTCAAGACTGAATTTCTTTTGTGGAAGATTTGTGGGTATTTTTTAATATCAGAGAGAGAAACTGGCAGATTAACTGACCATATCTATATAGCACATAGAGTTGAGCTAGTAGATACCCAAGGAATTTGGATTATGTGGTCAAACTCAAAGGATCTTTCAGGCCAATCTCTTCCTCTCACCTCAGTGGTCTTCTTAATCTGTGGGTAATTGAAGCAGCCTGCATTTTGCTATGAGTAGTGTGAAAATGCAGTGATTGCAAATTAAAACCCTTTCATCAGAAACAGGATTGTGCAGGGTCAGGCTATCTTTAAGACATCAGGTGACATGAGATCTGTTCTGATCCTGAGGGCATACGTGTTTATTTAGCACTATTCAAGGTTTCTTTAGAGGTGGAAGGGTGCTAGGAGTCATCTGGTCCCACCCTCCAATGCCCAACTTTGCAAACGGGGAATGTAAGGGCCAGTGAGTCTTGATGTGAAGTCTCCTGAGGTAGGTTCTGGACTCTTCAGAGAGCAGAACCTGAACTTAGCAGAGCACGTAGAAGTTTGCCACCAAATATCGCTGAGATGAATTTAAAAACATAAAGAAAAGGTGAGTTACATGTACATGGGTTGGAAGCTCAATGAAGATATTGATGTTCCCTAAATTAATCTAAAGATTCAACAAAATCCTGATCACACCCTTATCAGGTCTTTTGTATAGAAACTGACAAGATGATTCTAAAATATATATAAATATATGGAAATTCAAAGGACCTAAAACAGCCAAATTAATTATTAAAAAAAAAAAAGATCAAAGTTGGGTGACTCAGAGGACCTGATCTCAAGTTGTAGGATAAAGTCACAGTAATGAAGGCAGCATGGTACTGGCATCAGGATAAACATACAGACCAAAGCTCTTAATTCTATGCTTAATTGCTTTCACGTAGCAGTAGCTTGTTTCCTTTCATTGCTGAGTAATATTCCACTGACTGGGCAAAACAAAACATGGACAAATGTCAAAACATCATGCTAAAAAAAAAAAAAAAAAGTCAGACACTTTAAGACTAACAGGTACATGATTCATTTACATGAACTTCTAGAAAAGGTGAAACTATAGCAAGAAAACGTAGGTGGCCAGGGGCCAAGGCTGGGGACGGAGACTGACTACAGCAGAGCACAGGGAACCTATGGAGTGACGGAGATGTCCTGTCCTGATTGTGGTGGAAGTTATGTGACCGTGCACATTGTGCGCTTAACATGGGCAAAATTTAATGGATGTAATGTATACTCTCCGAATGTGTCCCAAAACAGCAACAATAATTTCTGGACAAATAAGAACTTTAAGTAGGAAATTTGCAAACAAAACAAAACAAAACAAAACGAAACAAAAACCTCCCAAATTACATACGTGTATTCCCCTTGCTTTTTGTACACACATGGACTATCTCTTGGGAAGCAATGCTTACGATAACGAGACGTCATCAGTCTGTCAATCCCAGCGTTAGCCAGGATGGCAGAGGGCTTTCCCCATGGGTCTTCAGTACCCCTGTACAGAAGTGTGGTCCTCATTTCCCCCACAAACTTCAAAGATCTTGGCTTAGAATGAGTGGTGTGCCTGCTCCATTTCCCTCTCGTCTAGCATGCTACCTTCAGGCAGGGCCAACCCAATGAGACTGTTTTAGCTCAGCCATCTGATTTCACTGCTAATTCCTCCTTATCTATCCCAGGTCCCCAATGCTTCCATTTTCTCTCATTCCACTCCTTTTCTTCCTTGAAAAGCCAGTGAAGCAAAGCTTATAACCATCTTCTGTAAAATAACCTTTCATCCCCTTGAGGAGGATCATTCAATCACCCTCCACCCTTGCACACTGAGATGAATACTTCCTATGTCCACACTTTTTGGGCCTCTTGTTGAGAGTGCCCTGTGGGGAAAGACATTGATTTCCGGGAGTCCAGAATGTAGCGTTCCAGGGTGTGGGGAATGGGCCTGCTACTCACTCACTGTGTATCCCAGGGCCAAGCAGCCTCCCTAAGCCTTGGTCTCTTCATCCGATCATTGGGCATCATAATGCGAATGAGAAGTGCTGACTATGAGCAGATGCTCACTAATTGGCCTCCTCTACCCTTGCTCTCCAACCCAGAACCCTGCTAACTCCCTCTGTCCCTTGGTAAGTGCTCTGACTGAGCTACTTAACTAGGTGTCTAAGATATTGCTTAGACACTGTATTTTTGAAAATTAATGAAGCAAGATAATCATACCTAGTGTTGATATGGTCTTTGGTCCGTTATCTTAATTGTGCTTTATGAAGGCACTATAAAACTGTTAAGTAAGATTACTGTAAATTAATTAATACTTATGATACGCCTGAAAGCAAAAAAGAGCCTTTATAAATCAGGTAACTATTTATAAATACAGTGAACTAAAAAAGTTCTTTCTGAATTGGTAGGGCCCAGTGCCTTTGGTGTGATACATTTTCAGCCAATGCTGATCGGATCAGCCGGGACCTCATGTACGAACTCTGGCATGAACTAAGAAGAGTTTAGGATTCACTGAGAGCCTTAGCCCAGTGAAAAGAAGAGTGCTTGAGATATTGCTTGGAAAGTGACAATACCTGTCCTTTTTTCTTTTTATTTCCCTAATTTTCTTTTAGTCCTGTTGCTATCTTTCTATGTTGTCACCTGTCCATTCATATATATCCATTCTTTCTGTGGAAGGGGAGTGGGTATGGTCACTGGTAGAGAGGGAATGAAAGCTATGAACATGCTGGACTGAAAGCAGCTGCTAGCCTTTCAGTCAATCTTTGATTATGTACTTCAGCCATATTCCGTTTACCTGTCCTGGTGGGATCTGCCATTTGGTGACTTAATAAATGAGTAGTCATATTTGGTGTCTGTATGTGCTTAAATTTGCAGGCTCTTATAGATGTCTTGTAGAAAGCATAAGCATGCTTTCCCTATAGCTTCTATCTCACATAGCTGCACGGATTCGCCATTCAAGTTTGTTTCGGAATTGGCTTACATTTAATTAACTAATAGAATGTCTTGACCAATTTGAGGAGAGAGGGGATTGGTATCTTATATTTAAAAGTCTCCTTTGAGCCTAGAATAGGCACATTTGTGTGCATGTGTGTATTATGTACACAAGTAAGTCATATATAAATAGTTACATAGAGCCATATGTAAAAACCATATTTCTAGTGTTTATTTAGATGTTGGAATTTACCTACAGTGTGGTTGAGGGGAAAGAATATGACATTTAGTCAAACAACCCTGAGAGCAAATCCTGGCTCTAGCACTTACTGGCTAAGTCATGTTGGAAACTCACTGCCTCAATTTCCTCATCTTTAAAATGAGGAAAATAACAGCACAATTATCATCCCACCCATCCCTCCAATCTCATATCTTATTATATTTTCCAGGCACACAAACCATGCACTTGAAAGTGCTTTTTAAACTGAAACTCTGCCCAAGACTAGTGATAGCTTCTAGATTTTCTGGTAACATGGATATTCAGATTCTTGAACTGAAATTAAGTGTTGTACAATTTGAATTAAAATTTTTCTCTAATGATTTTAAGTGACATAAATTCCATGCTTTTCCCTAATGGGATTTTATTTCATACCCATTATATGTTGGTGCACATAAAAGCACAATAAACCAGAAAACAAATATTGGTGAGGATGTGGAGAAATTAGAACCCTTGTGCACTGCTTATAAAATGGATAAAGCTGCTATGGAAAACAGTGTGTCCGTTTCTCAAAAAATAAGCGTAGAATTACCATAAGATGCACCAATTCCAGTTCTGAATGTATACCCAAAATAATTGAAAGCAAGGACTTGAATAGATATGTGTACACCAATGATCACTGCAGCATTATTTACAACAACCAAAAGGTGGAAACAGCCCAAGCATCTATCAGTAGATAAACAAAATGTGGCGCCGACACACAATGGAAGATTATTCAGCCTTAAAAAGAAAGAAATTCTGAGACATGCTACAATATGGATGAGCACTGAAGACAGTATGCAAAGTGATATAAGCCAGACAGAAAAAGACCACTATTTTACGATTCCACTTATAGGAAGTACCTGGAATAGCCACATTCACAGACAGACACTAGAACAGAGGGACAGGCCAAGATAGCTCAGCAGGCTGTGTACTTGGCTTGCGACCACAAGGTCTGGGGATTGAGTCCTGGCCCACAGAAACCACTATATGCTGAACTGTGGTGTAACTGGTGACTGCCAGCAGGGTGGCAAAGGTTCTTGCCTCCCATGTGGGAGGACCCAGTTCAGTTCCTGCCTACGCTGCCCCACATCCATGTGTGTAGAATGAAACCATGTCACAACTAATGATGTAGAACTATGGAGACTGCTCTGCCCCGCCCCCTCTTTCTCTCTCTCTTCTCTGAAAACAATAAAATAAATCTTTTTGAAAATTAAAAAAAAAGAAAGAAAGAAAGAAAAGAAAGTAGACTAGAGGTTACCAGAGCCTAGAGGTAGGGAGAACTTAATGGGAACAGAGTGTCAGTTTGGGAAGATGCAGCAGTTCTGGAGGTAGATGCTGGGGGTGGCCACACAACACTGAACGTACTTAGTGCCATTGAACTGTGCACTTAGAAACCCTTACAGTGGTTCAATCTTGTTACGTATATTTTACCACAATAAGAAAATGTTCTCATGCTCTCCCCTACCCAATTTAGCTACTTTGATTTAACTATCAGTCTTTTGAATATCAAATATCAAAGTTACCCAACTCAAAAGGCCCCGTAGAAAACGGTCGACAAACTAGCCTCTACGGTGTGACCTTGGCCATGTAACTTCATCCCTCCCCTTCGGTGCAAAATGCTTTTGCTCAGCTGTGTGAGCTGTGGTTTTAAAGCATAGCCCTGGTGCAAGTGTACGTACACATACCTGCCCTTCCGCAATAGGATCCGCACGCTGTGCCATACAGTTCTCAGAAGCGCTCGTTTGAGTTTCAGTTTTGTGGGTATGGCGGGGGCTTTCATTTTGTTTTGCTGTCTCGAACTTCGCTTCCTTTTACAGTCTGAGACGCACACTGTACATCCCAGGGTCACACCTTCGTGGTGACCACCGTCCCTTTTCACTCTTCATTGCCCTGATCCCTGGAGGCTCTGAGTTCATTGATCATGCAACAGTTCAACACAACCCTCCCCTGCGTCATAGTTTTAGACCCTCTCAGATCTGTCTGCCTTTCTTCCAAGGACCTGTATGTCTCCAGCAGCCCCGCATCTCAGAAGTGTGACCCTCCTCTCGTACCAGAGGCCCCGCCTTCCTCAACCAACACTTTTGCCATAGGAAGTCCCTCCCGATCTGCCCTCAGTCATGGAACATTTTCTCATTTCTCGGTACATTTTCCTGCATTTCCGCCTCGGCCCTGGAACTAACGGCGTTTTCAACACTGTTGATGGGCTGGAACCGACCACAGCACGTGTGTGCATTGGGATCAGCTCCTTCTCTCTCCTTCCCTGGCCAGAGTGTTTCTCTGCCTCACACCCTGCCTGGTCTCAAGTTCATTTTCATCTCCCTTTGCTGGACTGACCCTTCACATCATGTTTCTAAATAGCAAATTGGAAATCTCAGAACATTTTCTATGTTCTTTTTATCCAAATAACAGTGTAGCATGAAAAACCTTGGATTCCAAAGAAAACCCCTGAATTTTATTTATGATGAGTCTCTTCCGTGGTTGAGCTAAATTCACTGTCAGTCCATCACCTTGGCATTTAATCACGTGCACCTCATTGTTCTGGGAGACGATTTCCATCTCGGCCTTGTCTTTTATCAGCTCTGGTCTCCGGCAGCCCTCCTGGGACTGGATTTGAACGTGGTGGTCCCAGCGCCCGGGGCAGGGAGGCAGCTCAACATGGCCATTCGAAACGTGGCCCCAAGCAGACGTGAGGGTTGGGGCCCCACAGCCACCACCTGCTGGACTGGGGTTGGGTAACTCGGCTTCCGTGGGCCTCTCGTTCCTTGTCTGTCGCATGAAGGGTCTTTACAGCATCCAACTAGTGGGGATTGATGAGCTCACATTTATGAAGCCCTTGCCTCAAGGTGACAGTTATTCAGTGCCCAGACTGCACCTCCACCCGGCCAGGACCTCGGCCCCCCGCCTTGTTCGTGGGCCCACACCCTGCCTGACGGGCAGAGTCGAGCACGAGGAGGCGGGTGGGAGGCTTACGACAGGTGATGCTCTCTGGTGCCATGCATGCCCCAGGACACTCGGGCACCTGCTCTCAGGACCTCTCCTCATGACACTCAGCTCCCTGGTTGGCTGGACTCCTCACGCTTGGGCACACTAGAGACATGTGCACCTAGCTGTGCAGCCTCAGCCTCTCTGTCCTGGCACACTTGTCACATTCAGACTCCGCACGTTGCTTCTTGGCTTGGAGTCCCTCCCCCACGCCCCTTTCCTTATTGTCTCTTCCAGAGACAGTGTCCCTTCTCCTGCCTAGTCCCTACCCCCATCCAGCTCAACAAATGGCTTAACTGTTCTTTCATCTGTTGCTATGCCCCTCACTGTTGCTCCAGAAGAGAAAATCTGTGATCTGCACGCCTTTGTTTGCAGTTTCGGGCCCCACCAGCCTTCCTAATGGAAGTCCTGTCACGGTTATAACCTGACTTTAATGACACGGGGGCTTCCGGTTTTGGAGAAAAGCCTTTTCCCACTTTAAAAGATGTCTGAGCCACCGCCCTTCTGCCTAATGTCACACCAGAATGCAGGCTCTGTCATGGGCAGGCTGGGTTTGAATCCCACTCTCCTACTCTCTTGCTGTGTGACCCTGGGCAAGTTACTTGACCTGTCTGAGCCTCATTCCTATAATAGGATAATAACAGCTTCTTACATCTCACAGAGTTGTTTCGAGGATTAAATGAGATAATGCTCATGAAAAGCTTAGTGTTTAGAACATACTAATCTTCCCAGGAAATATTTTTTATTTTTAGATTTCTATCACAAGTATCAAGTCTTTCCATGTTTTCTTAAAGATTTATTTATTATTATTTATTAAATATTTATTATTGTTTTTGAGAGAGAGAGAGAGAGAGAGAGAGAGAGAGAGAGAGAGAGAGAGAGAGAGAGATACAGAGACAGAGAGAAGGGGGAGGGCCCAGAACAGTCTCCATAGTTGCACATCATTGTTTTTTCCACATAGTTTCACTCCACAGGTGGGCGGGGCTGCACAGGGCAGGAACTGGGCCGGGGTCTCACCCCAGTGAGAACTGAACTGGGGGCACTCCCCAGTTCAGCATATGGTCCACACGGGTCGGGGCCAGGATTCGATCCTCGGTCCCCTGGGGCTGCAAAGTGAGCGTTTAACCCACTGAGCCATCGCGGCTTCCCCTCCGTGTTTTCTTGTTTCTGCCATTTGCTCAGGTGGAAGCACCTGGAAGTCCCAGGAGAAATAGTGCCGGCAGAGCTCACGCCCAGTTCCCATTCAGGACTGCACCCACGGCCCTCCTCCCGTCTGGCCACGAGCTCTCTCGGGCATCCCTCCAGGAGCCGGCAGCCCTGGGAGACCGGGGGGTCGGAAGGTGCTCGCTCTGGGGGCCAGTGGAGCCATTTGACTTAAAGTTGCACTTGCTGTTGTGCCTCCAACAATGACCAGTTTTAGTTACTTGGCCAACACTGTGAGCCGGGCACAGGGTGCGGTGACACAGAGGCGCTCCCCAGAACCCTGGTAGCATGTGTTGGTGACAGACACATAAATAGAACCTCCAAAACCGACGTGGAGGCTCAGCTAGAGGGATCAGCTCTTGGGGCCTGCATATGGCTGCCCGGGGAGAGAGGAGGAAGTGGAGGCCAAAGAGGGTCGTCCTGAGGGAAGTGAGGCTGGGGTGCAGCCTCAGGGCTGAAGAGGGTGGGCCGGTGAGAGGCGGAGGGGACAACTTGAGCCAAGGAACGAAGGCCAGTAGGGACTTGAGGTAAGCCCAGCACTAAGTGCACTCGAGTGGACAGGAAACGGGGAGAACACCGGTGCAGACTGAAATGAATCAAAATACCAGCTTGGCAGTTGATGAAAACCTTGCGGCGGTCACAGAGTGACCCTCAGTCACAGGCTGGCTCCCTGACAGGCTTCTCAAATAAACTCATGTCCCCAAACTGGTGGCCTCTTTTCTCAGTGTGCCACCCACTGTGCCACCCGCCGTGCCTTCCCCCGGGGAGTGTGGGGAGCACAGGGCTCACCCCTCTGTACAAGTCCTTTCCACACTGGGGATTCTTGTCTGTTCCCTTCAACCCTGGGTCCCAAAATCTTGACTGCAGGGGTCCACTGCTGTGTAGCGCGTGCAGACCTGCATGCACAATGCCACTTGCATGAAGTTAAGGGTCAGAACTTTGCATAGAAGAGCAAGTGCACTGAGATAGCTTCAGGGCACCTCCTTTGAGATCCTGTTCCATAACCAGTCCATTCTCAGCAAACGGTGACACCAGCCCACCTTGCCATTTCCTCTCTCCACGCACCGACTGCCGATCCTGCCCCTCTGACCTTCTCAACATCTCCCCAGTCCGTCCACATCGTGCCGTCTTCCTGCTGAACCCCAAGTCTGAGCCACCACCGTCTCCCTCCTGGACTCTGGACTGCCCACATCCCACCTTGAACTGCCCTAATCCATTTCCCAGCCGAAAGCCAGGGCGATTCGTTTCAAACTGGAAACCTGGTCCTGTCCCCACAATCCACTCGCGTCTCTGGCTCCCCTTTGCTCCCGGGATAAAGGTGCAAGTTCTCACCCGGACGGATGGGGTTTGTGTGACCCTAACCTCCCATCTCCACTTGCTCCTTCCCAAGCCTTCCTCTATCCCCCCACTTCCCCCTGATCCTCCTGGGTCTTTGACCGTCTTCTACCTGGGAGGTTCTGCACCCCAGCTTCTCACTCTGATATACCCTTCAGAACTCAGCTCACATGGGCGTCCTTCAGAAAAGCCCTCTCTGACACTCCGGTGCCTGGACACACGTTCTGGGAGCTCCCCATGCTTGGCTTGCCCTTATCACAGTTTGTAACACCTGAGATTCTGCAATCATTGCGGCTGTTCGGTCCCTTTCGCCAGCGGATAGGTCCCCTGAGGAGTGCGTTAGCTCACTGCAGTCTCTCCAGGGGCTAGGACAGTAGCAGAAACCCCATATACGCTAATGAATTCCTCATTATTAATTTAGAGCCCATCAAGCAGAACCCATACCCATTAGGAGTGGGCTCCTTAAGTGTGGAATCTAATGCCAACTTCTTATCTAATCTAAAAGTTGTTTTTTACACTAAAATTTGGGGAGACATGTCACAATGAGAGCCACGTAGGGGGTATAATGTGCATATATTCACAGAAGTGGAGATGTGTGTGAAATGACATTCTCTGGAAAAATTCCCAGGCTCTTAATATTAACCCAAGATTAAAACTGAAAGTCATTTCCTCCACGAGTTGCTCTGAACTGTGACACGTGAGGGTGTGGCATCATCGCAAAACCCCCTGAGCTTTTCACAACTTTGGAAAAGGGAAAAGAAACTTCTCAAGCAGGCAGTAAATGTGTCTGTAGCAACTGCTCTAACAAATTCATTTGCGGTGATGAGATGGCGCAATGCAGACATGGAATTCGTCCTATCGATCATTAGGGTGCTAATGAGAAAACATCACACACACATCACCTGGAAGCTGCAGTGGAAAGAATCACTGTGTCACTGGAAGGAGCTAGAAATGGAGTCGTCAACATCAACCAAATCTATTGTTCCCAGCTTGCGAAATTGAGGGATTATGTCGACTGCAAGTCAGAATGAAAGCTGCTTCCATTTGTCAGCAAAATGATCCTGTTTCACGGCATTAACATGTGGCAAGACGGAGCACCCTCCATTAGCTGATCTGCAGATGCCCCGACCAGGCCTTCAGGCAAGCAGAGAGCGCCGTGGGGCTGACTTGTCCCCACCGAGCCAACGCGGTGAGGTGAGGCTGCACCGGGCTGCAGCTCAGGGAAGGCGGCACCTTGCTGCGCAGAACGGCGTGGCTCATTAAAACCAGTCGGGATCTGGTGACTGCCAGAAAAACTGTCGCCAGGATGCACAGGATGTCAGGAGATACTTGGGTGGAGACCACTGGCATGTTAAGATATGCATGCGGGGTCATAAAAGGCTCGGGGCATAGCAGGCAAGAAAATAAACACCTTTCGTTAAGTACGTCCTAAAGACGGCGAGTTGGTCCTGAGTGTTGGGCTCTCGTCCTGGCTCTCTCCTGTGATGAACGTTGCCCTGGGACCCCACCCTATCCTTCCCCCTGGCTCTCTCCTGGGGATTCGGCCACTCGACTACGTCCATCCATCTCGGCAACACCTAGCAAACAGCTTTCCCAGATTAACCTGCCCACACGCCCAGCCATCCTTCCTGGCTCACAACTCATTGGTCACCTGGGAACTAAGGTTCACGGGGACCACCCAGCCCCTGGCCACTGGACATTCTCCCTAGGTAGGGAAGCCCTTAGAAGATGCTGCAAAACAAAAGTTGCTTGATATGGGGACGGATGTAGCTGGATAACAAACAGGGAAATTCTCAACACAGAGGACACAGCTAAGGACTTGCTGGAAATTATCCGATAGACCCACCCATGTGCTGAGATGGAGCACCAGCCATCAGATCTCACATTTTCCTCGGTAAGTGGATCTCTGGGATTTTATAAATAGGAGTCAAAGAAACTATTTTGAAATATAAACACTATAAGATTTATTAAGAGAGAATCATAATTCAAAATTTGGCCTGACACATAATGGCTAATCAAGTACTTATTGAATGAATGAATGAATGAACGAATGAAAGCTGACCCTTAAGAACAGACATGACTCCATGGAGTAAAGCATCCATATGAATACTCAGACTGCCCTCCTGAGCAGAAGCATGACTAACACCAATCCTCATGAAGCAAGTAAATACAGGGCTCGGGGAACAGAGCTGTGACAAGTATTTGTTTTATGCATAAAGATTAGTGATGGTGGAAACTGAGATTATAACAATGTAAACAACCCTTAGTGAGTAAATGGGACCATTTACTATGCACTAGTAGGACAGCTTACAATTGTCGGATTTGGGCTGAAATCCAAACTGGAATCTTCTAGCCCAGAAGACTACACTAACGTACCTTTCCAATGTGACCCCAAGGCTGTGCTATGAATAAAACTCAGCTTAATCTGAGCTCTCAACAATGGCAATGCCATTTGCCTCTGTACGGTGCTTAAATACGGAGTTCTATCCATTATTTCATTTGCGCACACAGTATTTCTGGGTGGAGAGTAGGACAAATAATGTCCTCTGTTGGAAAGATGGAAAACGGAAGCTCCAGGAAATCCACAGCTGCCCTCAAATCGCCTAGGGGTCAAGGGTGCACCGGACAGAAGCCCCACACAGCCCTCTCAGCTCCTTCTGAACCTAGCCAGACACCCAGTCCTGCCCGGACACCAAATTCTTCCTACCTCTGGCCAGTTGTCCTTATGTTGACTGCTTGGAAAATCTCCTTTCCTACCTCCACCCTGCTCCCCATATCTGCGGGTGGAGAATGCCCGCTATACTTCACATTCCAGCCTAAACAAACTTTACAGAGAGGCCACCCCTAAGTCACCCCATTTACATTTGTCCTACTATTCATGTCCTTCTCGGAGCTTATCAAAATTTGTAATGATGTATTTATCTGTGTGTCGTTATTTATGTCTGTCTACCTCAGGAGCCCGAAGCGGCACGCGGAGCAGAGACCTTGTGTGGTTCTCTCCTGGCCATAACCTACTTCACTGTCACCCCGCCGCGTGGTGTGTTTATAGCTGTGCTCTTGGATCTGTCTTGCAAATGCCCCTTCTCCTTCAGCAGCTGGTTCCAATAGCGGGCGCTCGAGGGGAAAGAGGGGTTTGCTCCCTTCTTGCTGGTTCTTCCTGCAGTTTCTAGGGACTTTTTTCTTTTCTTTCCACATTCCTACAAGTTCTCATGGTTCCCTTTTAGCCACTCCCTGACCCAAAGGTCTGGGCCCGGGTCTGCAGACCCGGGTTCTGTAAGTAAGGACACAACACAGAGGATAATCTCAGTGCGCCCCAGCCCTGGCGGGGAGGTGGTTGCTGCCAGCAGCTACTGTCTGTGGTGCCCCCATGCCCCACCTTCTTCCGCTTGCCAATCCCTGTCTACCCAGTTTCTCACGTTGCATTTTCTGTTGCAACCACTGGGGTACCCGTAGCTGTTTCCCTGGCTGGACCCTGGCTGACATGATCCCCACAGTCATCCTCATCAAGGTTAATATTTACTGCTGATTGTGTACCAAACACTGTTCCAAGTGATTGATGTGACTTCATCTAGTTCTCCCCACCCTGGGAGGTAGCAGGTACCACGATTCCCCAAAACTTAACAAAAAGAAATGGAGGAACAGAGGGATTCAGTGAGTTGCCAAAGATTTCAGAGCCAGTAAATAGCAAAGCCGGGAACATACGTAAAGAAAGGGAGGAGGGAAGAAAGGAAGGGAGAAAGGAAGAAAGGAAGGAAGGAAGGAAGGAAGGAGAAGGAATAAAAGATGGAAGGGAGGGAGGGAGAGAAAAAGGAAGGAAGGAAGGAAGGAAGAAAGGAAAGTAGAAAAGAAGGAAGGAAGGAGAAGGAATAAAAGACGGAAGGGAGGGAGGGAGGGAAAAAGAAAGAAAGGAAGGAAGGAGGGAAGAAAGGAAGGAAGGAAAGAAGAAAAGAAGGAAGGAAGGACGGAAGGAAGGAAGGAAAGAAGGAAGGAAGGAAGGACAGAAGGAAGGAAGGAGAAGGAATCACCGGACTGAGGACTGGCACCCTGTGTGGACTCGCATTAAAGTCGCCCTCTCTGCAGTGGGCTGACCCGAGGCCCACGCCCCTGGCTTCCAGGCCCGGCAGCTTGGCTCCGTCTCCACCCTGAGCCCGTCTGGATGCTGCTCCTTAGTTCATTCACAGAGATCGGCTTGAATGAGACAAGAAAAGCTCCCTGCCCTAAATCTCTGTTAGCCTCGATTTCAGCACCGTGGGACACACCAGGTGGGAGGCGGTGACCAGATGGGACAGCCAGGGATGGCCTCATGACACCTGCAGGGGTGTGGCTGTCCCTCACACAGCCCTGTGCCTCTCTTCTTCTGCCTCACGGGACCCCGAGGGGCCCCCCGTAGAGACAGAGCGCTAATGGGAGACAGGCTTCAAAATGCTGGGGGCTGCCTAACCCTCACGCGGAATTCGGCTTCGGGAGGGATGGGAACTGCGCGCTACCTGGGCGTGCGGGGCTGAGGGTCCTCGGTCACAGAGGCTTCCGTCCACGCTGCAGGGTAATTCCTCCAGTTTCCCTCACGCGTGGGCTTGCTTACTGCTATAACACTGCTACTGAGCCTGGAAAAAGAATCCCTCAGAGCCCATCATTAGCAGCCTGAAAATGGAACGCGTACCCGGTAATCTCAGCACAAACAGCTAAAATAACATTTTGCCAGGATTTTATTTTTGCGCTGTGAAGGGGGGGGTCAGCAATTGTTCCCGCTCTCCTTCCTCTTTCTGAGTTTGGCATCTGGCACGAAAGTGCTTTCGAAACAAAGGAGACGGAACCAAAAGGGGTGAGAAAGCGGGGAGACTTCCTTTCTCCCCACCACCCTCCAGTCTGGTCATCGCGCCCTTCGTACAGAGGGGACCGGCACAGGCGCAGAGGCGGGGTGCGTTGGGGGGGAGACGCTAGGAGCTCCTGTGCGGTGAGCGGGCCCCTCGCGGGCCCCCGTCTTGCCTCGTGCCTTTCCGAGCACAGCATGTGGCATCTCTCGGCCACCGCCTCAAACGCCAGCTGCACTTCTGAGGTGGCCCTCTCGGCCACCGCTGGGCCAGTATGCCGCTCGCACCGCACGTTCTCTGGACCTTCGGGCTGGGGAATAGTTTGGGACCCAAGTTCTTGGCACCCAGGCTGAGAGCTTGGAGCAGCCCGATCACAGGCCCAGGGCCGGCTTGGGCCACCACCACCCTGAACACAGAGGCGATGACAATGGCTTTCCTCGTGCCAGAGCTGACTTGCTGTGTGCATGGCAGCGGTGCCGGCAGCCCCACCACGCTCAGAGTCGTGAATTTGTTCTCGGCTCCCTGGTCCTGCCTTTGACCTCGGGCCTGTGATGGCGACATCACCTGTCCTGTAGCTGAGCCCCTCCGAGCAGGACACGGGTGTTTGACGTATCACTGACCTGAAGTGACCATGCCTTGGCGTCACCTGGAAGTGATACGTTTATTCATTTATTGGTTCAGGAAGCTCTCACTCTGAGACTTATTCAGGCGTATGTTATAAAACTGTAATCCAGAAACGCAATTTGAGTTTTAAATCGATGCACTGGACAGTTAGCGCCATTGGGACAGGGCTTCGATGTGGTGACTTTCATAGTTGATGCTGATATTCGCCTTGGTATTCCACTTCCACCCCCAAACCGCCCCGGATTGTGGGCTGGGTGACTTGGGGGTTGTGCAGGAATCTTCTAGGGATGCAGAAGACCTTCCTTAGGTGCAGAGGCCAAGGGAAGGAGCTGGCGGACTGGACCACAGGGGCAAACGCACTGTGTAGAGGGTCGTTTTCAGTACGTCTTCGGTGCCGTGGACCCATATGTTGGATGCTGAGTTAAACAGTCTCCTCCGGAGAAAGTCCCCTCTCTTCTCGCCGCCCCCTCCCCACCTCCCACTCTCCCATCCCCAAAGCCTCTTCCACACACGCTTCAGGCTTTATTTCATCCACTTAATGCACTCTGCTCTGTGCTCAGGTACTTAAAATCTCCCATTACTATCACTCTGGCTCTTTTACGGCTTTTTTTATTTGCTCTATCATTTCACAGTCCAGTTGTTCTTTTCGGTCAGGTGGACTATAAAATACTCCGATAACAAGTTCACAGTGGGAGCCGATGGCGGGCTCCATCCATAATGACCGCCGACTCTTCTATTACCAGTGGATCCCAAATCAGCGCTTTCCTCCTGCCCAAAGAGCTGATTTTTCTTACTCTGCTGCTGGCTGCTCTGAGGATGTCTGCTTTCCTGCTAATAGTTTTTCTCTGAAATAGTCCAGACTTCTTCACCCCTGCTTCTTAATTCTCTCTTCACTAAGGGTACTTTAGTCAATTGCTGTGCATTTAATATTATTTCTCTCTATACTGGTGTTGCCATCCATGAGACAGAATCATCGACGTCGCTCGTCTTCGTGGAATGTTTTCATGGGTATGTGGCCTTTGGCCGGCATCTCCACAACACACCTTCTTCACAGGCTCGACACCCAAGTGGGGAGGGGTCCTGTGGAACAGTGTTGTCCCCGGGGTCACACTGCCTGTGGGTCCACCTCATGACCCCTGTGCTGTGATCGTGAGCTTCTCTGAGCCTGAGTTTCCCCTTCCATCTGTGAAATGGGGCAATAATCGCTGCCCCCGCCGGTGGTCATGAGGCTAGGAGACAGTCCAGGTGTGCACGTGACACACGCAGTGCAGTGCAGCATTTCCCTCCCCGGGGGCACAGCGCCCAGAAGAGCAGAGTTCCTGCCGATCCTGTTTTTATCTCAACCGCAAGCAGCCAAAGTTTGAAACCCACTGCTGCTGCTCAGCTGGGGCCAAAACTGGACCAGCCGACCACAGCTGGTCCGCAGCGGTCATCCTCCGCATGAGGAAGTGTGGGTGGTCACTGACTTATTCAGACCCGGGATAGCCCTTAGGCTGGGGTCACTTCACTCCCTTATTCCAAAGTTTGTTTTCCAAAAACATCTCCCTGACTTTAATATCAGCAGATAGCTGGTACCAAGCAGGCCAAATTCAAGAGTTTTATGACCACTACCTTTCTTTAAAAATTTTTGTTTAGATTACCTGTACATTAACCACATACCAGTCTAAGAGTGAGGTGCCCAACGCGTACTCTTAACCTGTAGACCCCTGTGAGGTGGGTGCTATTTTCACCCATCTTGCAGATAAGGGAACTGAGGTTGAGCAAGACTAAGGTCTTTGCAAGGTCACACAGCTAGAAAGCAAGTGGCACCCCTTCCCAATCTGCCATCTGGGAGAGGGCTGTGTCTCTTAGGCCCCGTCTGACACCACGTGGACTCTTAGACTGGCCCCTCACTTTCCATGGCCACCTGGAGTCCCGCTACTGCGAGTCCAGTGAACCAGCTCTGTGTACGAAGGCTGGAGCATTTATTATCTGCAATCACTCCTCGCGTGGAGCTCCTGCCACGCTGATTACTGGCGGGAACATAATACAGCTCTATCGAATGACAGCAGCACATTCACATCCCATCAATCTCATTTTGCATAAAATTTGGGAACTTTTCTTCTCAATTCATCCAACTAAAAATAATAATCTAAAATTGAGATTCTTCTGTCTTCCATCTTATTGTTCTCCCACATACGTTATCCTTTGCTGAACAGAAAGCACCTTGAAAATAAGATGGATGGATTAATTTATCGGTAGGATGTGAAATCCACTTATTATCCCAGATAACTGTATTTATTTATAATGCACCCCCATCCATTTCTAAAAATTATTTGAGTGACTTGTGCTAAATATATAGAAGCTGAGATTCTTAAGACAAGCAAAAAGAACCAAAGACTGCAGACATGGAGAGGCGCATACGATATTCAGCCAACTGAGATCCTCGCCCAAGCCCGTTGCCCCGTGGACAGTGACTGTCACGGTGCCAGTCCTCTCGGCTGCCATGTGTCAGCACATACTCTGTTCTGGCTGCTTCACATACACTATTTCATGGAAGCCTCCAGCAGCCTGCAGGCAGGTATCATTGCCCCTGGTCTGGAGACGGGGGGATAGTCCAGGGAGTATGGTAATTGGCTCAATGCCCCAACTTCCACTGGCCCCAGGATGCTCGGTCTGCCTGCAGGACCAGCGTGCAGGAACTGTACAAAACGCCACTCCATGGCCCGCCGGCCCTCCCCGCCCAGGAGAGCCCTCTCTCCAGACTCTGTCTCGGGGATCAGGAGCTCTTGGCCCTGCCTGTGCTTGGCACCAGACCGGACCCTCACACCCCTGCCTTATCTTCTGCCCGCTCCCCTGGGCATGCCACGCTTCTGGCCTGGCCTGGTTTAATCAGCCAGCAATGCCTCCTTCAGCCACAGGGCAGCCTCATCCAGCACCTCACACCCTGTCCCTGACCAGTGCTGCCTCCCAGCACCCAGACCACCCTCCTGTGGGCCCCTCTTGTCTTGAAGGCCTTGATCGGATCCTTAACCCACTGCCCAGCCATAGCCTGATTGATCGTATGGACTGAATATGGCCTCACCCCTAAATTCATGTGTTGAAATGTGATAGTATTAGGGGGAGGGGCCTTTGGGAGGTAACTAGGTCATGAGGGTGGAGCCCTCGTGAATGGGATCGGTGTCCTAATAAAGGGACCCCCAGAGAGCCCCCTTGCCCTTTGGCCCCGTGAGGACACAATGAGAAAATGGCTACCTGCAGCCTGGCAGGCGGTCTGCCCCAGAGCCTGCTTGTGCTGACCTCGGCCTTCCAGCCTTCAGAACTGTGAGAAGGAAATGTTCGTGCTCTATGAGCTGGCCAGTCTGGGGTATTTTGTTACACAGCCCAAACTGACTAAGACACCTGCCAACCCAACCCACCTTCCATGGGGCCACCAGCTCTCCACAGTTGCCTTTGGGCGACTTGTTTATGGGGAGGGCCTGTGAGCAGGTACTGAATAACTGAACAAATCACTAAGTGATGGAAAGATGCAGAATGGATCTGCTTGGATGGCATATCAGACACCTAAGACCACACTTCTGGACCAAAACCCACGCCTGTCAGTGCCTAAGGCGTGGGCTCCTCTCTCTGCACGCTGGTCTCCTTGGCGTGCCTTGGACTCTTGGGCCATAGAGATACTGATGGTATTGAGCAGCTTCAGGCCACTGTCCACCCTAGATTCCACGGGTCTGGCGCCCCCCGGAACCATGCATTGCTGCAGTGCTGTCCTGCAAAGGCTCCCTGGTGGCAGGAAAGCTTAACCATGCAACTCCAGAAGGCTGGACGCGCCCCAGGGCCCTGACACCTACAACAAGGAAGCGCCTTGCTGAGGGCCGTCAGGCAGTCCTTGATGGAAGGCTGCGGGGCTTAGAGCAGGACCAGACTGGATTCCACAGCTACGTCTGCCCTGGAAAGTAACAATGGAATATTCCATGAGAGTCACCGTGCCTTCCTTATGATGCCCACTCAATACGTTGTTTTCTGATGAAAATCACAAATCTATTTTGTGAAAAGCCAATGAGATTTGCATCCAAGAATTCAATAATAGGACATGAAACTCAGGGAAAGAAAGAATCAAATTGTCCATCCAGAGTGGAGTTAAAATTGTCGTAAACATTGATCCTTCGTTGCAGGGAACAGAAATAATAAGCAGTTGCTGAAATTGCATAGCAGCAGATTTCATTCTCTAATTGTCAAAAGCATTACACATCAACTATTTCTTTTGCAGCACAGGAAGCGAAAACAGACTCCGGTGCATCCCTTCATCAGAGGTTGTGCCTGATTGTCATGCGTGGATCGCAACCGAGGTTACCGAGAAAAATTGTTTGCATTTATTAATCAAAAGGAGTCAAAGGCACACAAGATATCATCAAGGCTCCCTTGTGCTGGGGGTAGGCTGACAACTCACATGCCTGATGAAGTGTGTGCAGTGTTTGCAATCTGTTCAGAGCCTTTTCTCTTTGCAGGTGCAAACCTTTCTATCCAAAACATCAAAGACACAATCGAAAATTAAACATAGTAAACATCGCGATACAGGTTTTAATCTTACTTTTTTTTTTTTAAGACAACGGGAGAGGTATAATTAATTTCAAAGCAATATTTGTGTTTTTTCACGATTCATTTGTGCCAATTAGCGTTTCATTAGTTGTGTATAAAAAGCACCGTGGCTCCTTTCCCTCTCTCTTTCGCCCCTTTTGTTTTTTAAAAATTGGAGAGTTGAACTACTCTGAGATGTCTTTTCCTGCAAAGCATCCACGCATAGATAATTATCTTGTTCAGCCTGTTTGATCAGTAGAATAAGTCAGAACTACGTGGGTAAAGTCAGGCAGGAGAAAATAGATTAAGGGGAGAAAGAATTCCTTTCTGTGTGACGGTAAAAACTTCAGAAGCAAATACAGCCTCACTAAATTTTGCTCCAGAATAATGAGTTTAATATACTCATTGTAGGTACCTTTTACCGTGTTGATTTTCTTTAATTGCTTCTCTCCACCCCCACTCCATTTAGTTTTAAACTCCTTTTCACAAGGGATAAATTAAGTGAAAATGCAACCAGCATATATTATTTTGTTTGACATCTAAATATTGGAAGTGTTTCTTTCCTTATATTTTGTTTTTAACCAAGAGTTGGCTTTTGGACATCATATGCAACCGGTGACATTTCCTGCATCATGTATGTTAGACACTAATAACCTTTTCCCTGAAGGTCTATTCATTTCATGCGGCCTGGACAGGAGATTGACTGTCTCTCACAGTGTGCAAGGTCACTCATGTGAATAAAAACACAAACCTTCCTTGTGCTCCACAAAATTCTGTGGTTATTAATGTTTTTAGTAAGTAAGAATAATGCTGAAGATTTGGGTTGAAAATATTTATGAAGAAACATGAGTTATTCAGTTACTTTGTCCATTATTCAAGTAGAACATACACAATCATTCTGTTTGTATTTAAAACCCTAATTTGTGTAGGAGGGGCAGGGAATGGGAATTTGCTGACGAAACTTCAACATAGGAGACTAAATGGGCCTTTACCCTGGTGGAAGTCCTCAGCCTTCCCCAGCTGGGAGAGCGGCATAGCATGCTCGTTCTGTGCACAACAGGGGCAGCAGGACAGGCTGTACCCTGCTGTCTGTCTGATCAGTGCCAATTCCACAAGTACTTACTAAACTTCTATTCGGTGTCCAGCTTTGGTCTTGCATCAAGCGACGATACCACGGGACTCCACAGCCCTGCAATGGGCTCACATCATGCCCCACCCCCGGGACAGCACCCTTGTCCAAAAGCAAGACTGGATGGACAGCAATTCATTTTTCACTTGCTCTTGACCAGTAGAGAGTGTTTTAGAAGAGCTGTCATCGGAAATCCATAAATATCTCATGTGGGTGACTCTAAAGCAATGATGCAGGAATGTTATCATTTCTTCCTCCTCGACGCTGAAAAACGCAGGAAGAATTGATGTTGCAAAATACTCTACAGAGTGTTAGCAAACTAAGAACCATCAAAAGAGCCCACAGGTCGCCTGGACCAGCAGTCACAGCCTGGGAGACACCCAGCCTTGCACATGTCGTTCCGTGGCTTCGTCTCTGGGTTTCGGATGTGCTAGTGCGGCCTCTGCCTCAGTGTCCCTCTGCTGGGCCTGTTACAGAGCTCCTAAGAACAGGGCGAGTCAGCAGCCTGGCGGGTTTGCAGGTGTGTCCCAAGGGGAAGAGAAGGAAGAGAAGGAAGGCTCAACTAGCGGCTAGTCCACCTTGTCCTTGTTTTACATCCGCTCCGTGTCTTTTGGTTGAAAATACTAATGAAGTTGACATGGGACTCACATTGATTGTTAAGACACGACAGAGTGAAAAGTTTCAGGCTTCTCCACTTTGTTGAGACAGGCAATGACTTTGAGGATTTTTCTTTTTAAAACCGCAAACAAGGTTTCAGTTTTCCCAAGAGTGGTGTGAAACTGCCCTCGATTATTTGGTTGCCTGCGCTCTCTCTGTTGTGGTCTTTAACAAAAAAGCCCCACGTTGTCCAAAGAGTGTAAGGAAAGCAGAGGGAATCAGCAGTGAGAGAGCTGGAGTCAGGTTTTTCAAAGCTCACTTTATCACTTTATTATCACTTCTGACCATGGGCAATATTACCTCCTCAGATAGGGGAAGGCCAGGATCTTACAAAATCGCAGACAAATGTAAAAGAAAAATCTTCAAAGCAGTCACTTTTCGTGTCCATGCCCGTGGGGGCTCCCTTCAGGTGTGTGTCACCTGCCTGTCAACTGTGTGACTGCCCAGGTACTCCTCCCTCTTGCTCTGCAGGGTCCTCAGACACAGGGCTGCTTACATCTTCATCTGGTATCATTTTAACTAGGAGTGCACCAGTTTAAAACTGTCAGCCTCTCTCAAGCGACTCGTCGTTAAAGAACACGTGCAAGTTCCCGCTAATTTGCTCATGCAGTCTGTCCTGGAGGCTGCATGCTGACGCAGGAGGCAGGAGGCAGGGAGCGAGCTTCCACAGCTGAAGGCCTGCTCCGCTGAGCTCCCAGCTGGAAGGGGATTTACCTCCCGGGGGGCTCCCCAGACAGAGGCAGTGCAGGCTTCAGGTGCCCAGTAATGAAGGTTAAGTCTAGGGTAGCTCTGTTGATTTGCTAGGTCAATAATTTCAACGACTTCTTTTCAAAGACTTCAGAGAGGAGAGAAGTGGTTCTGCTCAGCATCCTCAGGGGGAAATTCTGTGTTTTTCTTTGGAGAGCCCGAGGCCCCACACTGATTAAGAAATACAAATTCCATGTTGCATGGGCACACGGTGATTGGAACTGTGATAAGAACTCCAAATGTGCTGCTTCCAACAATCTTGTATGCCTACTGAGACTTGAAAACTATTAAGTTCTAGAGAGATTAAAATGTTCTGTTGAAGTCGACTAAAAGAACACAACATTATTTTATGCCCTTTTCATGGTTCAAAAGTGACATGCTGTGTGACCAAAGCAGAGGACGGTCATTCATTAATTTTGTAGGAAATAGTGATTGAGCACCTATCATGTGACTAGTCCTGAGTTAATTTGTACATGTAGAGATGAAAACACATGGTCCTTCTTCTAAAGAGGCATATGTCCTGAGGGAAGCAGCCAGTCAGGAAGTCTGTTCATTGACAAGTATCAGCTGAGCGTCAGTCATTGTCCCTGTCACGCTGTCTTCATGCAGCACAGTGTCCAGCCTGAGACGTGAAACAAACGGCTGCAGTTCCTTGACGCCAGCTGTGATCAGTGTGGGGAGCCCAAGGAATCGGTACCGATGCTCCTGCAAGGAGTCAGGGGACGCTTCGTGACAAGGGAAAAAGTGCCAATGAGACAAAGCCACCAACATGGTTTTAAGAGTTATGCTTATGAAAAAAAAAACATCAAAGCCTCACAGTGGCCATTGTGTGAAAAATCAGACCTTCATGGAACGGCCACGATTAGCGGACATTCGGGTCTAAAACGTCCATGGAGCTCCCTGGTCCGTGATTCGCTAAGAAGGGTTGCTATTGGCAACACAGCCACAGCACAGTTATTGGACCAATAAAACATGATGGTATTGTTTATGTATAAATCCTGTAAACCCAAATATAAATAAATGTGATGGGCTGTTTGAACGCAGGGGCGTTCTCTAAGTGTGGACGTTTATCACAGGACCAAATTTTAAGGACTGTTTGGCGCGGACCAAATGTCTCAGTGGACATGTTGGGTGGGACCAAATGTCCTGTGAGGACCAGCATACATTTACTGTGTGGTTTCGTATTATTTTGGGGTTTCATTCTATTTGGTAGACAGGCAGCACCACTACAGTGCTTCAAGCTTCTGAAAGTGTCTGGTTCTGAGCAGGGACCAGGGAAGATGTGGCCACAGGAACCAGTTTAAGATCCTGAGTGTTGCTCTAAGAACAAGGAAGTTTTAGGCAGCTGAGGGGTGTGGTCAGATTTACATTTTTAAGACCCCTCCTTGTTCTGTGTGTTCTGGGGGAAGGGGCTGGGAGAGGAGAGGAAAAGCTAGGACACTAGTGAGGAGGCTCCCCAAGAAATAATAATTAACTTCCATTTACCAAACACTTCCTCTAGACCTGCTCCAGAGAGAAGCCAACAGAAAGGACTGCTCCTAGCTGGCAAGAAAGGGGTCGGTGTGGGCACAGGCAGGGGGCACTGCTCTGTTTGGGGGATTAATGATGAATTACTTTGCAGGCTGATAGTGTAGGAGAAGGGTGAGAACCTGAGGCCCTATGGGGATGGGAGGCGATTGGAGATGGTGGCCCAGGGGGTCCCTGGGGGCGCATGGTGGGAACTCAGGCTGATCAGGTAGGGAGCCCCACAGGAATGCAGAACCTGAAGACCAGGGGACGTATGGAGGATTCAGGTTTGGTTGGAGGATTTGGATTAGAGTAAACTCACACTAACGCTCACAAGGAGATTGGGAGATAGGCCTGGACTGTTCCGTTGGTGTTGTTAGGAGACCACTTCAGTTGATAACCAGGGCAGTTAGTTGATCTCTCTAAATTCTAGCTTCCTCATCTATAACATGGGGATCATACCTTCCACGTGGAGTTGTTAATAAAGGCAAAATGCTATAACGTGTAGAAAGAGTTTAGCACAAGGTAGCTACACACAGTAAATGGTAATTATGTGGGTCCTCATGCCAGAAGCCCCTTCAGACTTTTTGTGGCTCTAAAATAAAATTACATACACACAATAAAGTTGGGAATTTTTCCAAGTGTTAGTTTTGAGACTGGACATCTTGACACCCTTTACCCCAAAGGACGGATTTTTAAAGACAGATAACGGAAAGAGAGGCCCCTAACAGACAGAACGAGGGCAGTTCCTGTCCAGCACGGGAAACAAAGAGCTAAACATTAAAGCAATGCCACTTGTCAGGCACCAGGGCCCAGGCTCGGTGCTTCCGTGCATCGAGTTCCTGACAAGAGAATTCCTGGGCCCACTGAGGACTGATTGTGTCAAAAGAGATAATTGTGGACATGGGTACAGATGACTCAAAAACCTTGCCCAAACCCTGACTCCAGAGTGTGAGGTGATGCAGTGTGATGGCATCGTACCCTGTGGTTCCCCAGCCCAACCTGTGAAGGCTTGGTCTTAGGACCCTACGGTTCAGACAAGGCCTGCTGCTCAGCCAGGAAAAAAGAGGCTGTGATGTGGTTGTTGTCACCCAAACTCCCACACGTGTCTGTGGCGATATGGCCAAGAGCACCTGTGGAGTACCCACTTAATCCAGTTAGTGACTCAAGCCCTAACTATGCTCTCGTGTCCACAAATGCTCTTCAATGGCCACATTTTTAATAGAAAGATGAAAACAGGGATATTTTATGAAATATTTACCTCATTAATAAACACACGATAATCATTGCTTTTTATTTTAAATTAACTTTTCCATTTGGGTTCAGTGCACATTTCATAGACATTCTTTTCTCTTGATGTGAGGGAACTTAATTACAAAAGCACAATTGGACTTCTACTCTGTATGAAAATGAAGTGAATGAAATTGCTTCCACCCCCCACCCCCCACCCCAAATGTTGTTGCTATGAAGAAACACAATTGAACATGACAGTTCTCTGCTACCCATTGTTTTTGGATGAAGTTTGGGGAATAGATGCAATTATATCACAGTAAATTATCCAGGACTATTCGTGTTCAAGGACGTATTTTAAAAATAAAATGAAAGCCTAAGTGCGGAACAAAATGAACTATGATAACAAGTGGCCTTTCTGCCTCTGTTATATCCTTGTAACAGATAGTGTTGTATCTGCGTATCAGAAATCAGTCGGAAAAGGAAAAACGTGTGGCAGGAAGCACACAGGCCTGCGAATCCAGGCTGTCAGAAAACCACGTGAGCAAGCCCAGCACCTTTGAACACCTCCTTTTCCACCGGCCCGCCCCGCCCGTCCACCTCGCTGTGTAGCTCTCCCTTCCTTGCTCTAGGGTCAGATGAGACGACGCGAAAGGCGAGCGCAGACGGCGTTTGGCAGCCTGGCCCTGCACAGCGCCTGTGGATGAATGAATGCTGCTGGCTCCCGGCTTGCTCCCCACTTCCCGGCAGTTAGGGCTGCAGATGGCTTCCCTCAGCAGGAAGCATGGCCCAGGAATGCTGCCTAAGGCCTGGCAGGCTGGGCACTGCACAGCCGCACAGGGTGGGAGGAGAGAAGTGGGCAAAATGAAGCCAGACTCCAGGGACCTGTGTGATGTGGGACACACCCCACCTCAGAGGCAGGGCTTGTCCAGTCCTTCCTGGCTGACCTCTGGGACCATGCCTGTGGCACCTTATCTCCCCTGACCCCAGCTCTACGAAGGGTCCTTTATAGCTCCCAGCCCTAGAGCCCTTGGCACCTGAGTTGAACTCTGGGCTCTTGCCCTTGTCTCTTTGGTTGGCTCAGAGCTCCCTGACCAGGCTCCTGACTCAGTTTCCCTACTTAGTGACAGCTGGCTGCCCTGCTCCATAGCCCAGCCCCTCATTCTAAGGAGAAGGCTGGCACATTTGCCTCATCTGTCTCTGGCTAAACTCCTTCCACAGGGGCTGCACTCTGTCCTAATTCCACCCTGAAGCTCATGGTCAGACCTTCTGGAACAGTGACCCCTGCCCGCCGGACTTCTGATTTGTCTCTACTGGATCCCACCATCCAGGCTGGGGTCCCAAAGATTCCCGAATCTGGGATGAGCTGGAAGACTGGCCCCCTCAGCACACCGTTTGGGGTTCCCCTGCTGTTCTCCTCATGCACTGCCCTCCACGCACTAGCTTCTGGCTTTACCTCATTCTGGGGCGCAAGCGAGGCTCCAGCCACGCTGGTATGCTGTCCCTGCTCTAACAGCGTCTCTTGAGAAATATTTCAGGAAAGAATTTTTATCTGATCACTACAGGCAAAGATCAAAGAAAACTAATTCCTCTGTGTTTGTTACAACAACATCAGGGAAAGAAGTCAAAAAGATAGTCTCAGAAGGCGCATAAAAGCCAATACATAATTAGCGAATGTCACGTCTCTAACACAGCTCTCCCAACCCAGCCACGAGGTGGAATGAGGCCTTACGTCACCGTAAAGCGGGGAATGGGCAGGTGCTCGCTGCCTCTTAGAAACAAGGGCATGGGAGGAAAGCCAAACAACTTTGCCAAACACTGGAAAGTACAATGAAACCCAACCATCTTGAAACCCAGCTGTGATGCCCTTAAAATGTCAGTACACATCTCCATCTCAAATTTCCACTAATCTAAGACCATCTTGTGGTGTGTCTGTCTCATGGTATGTGTTGTGGAGAATCTCCACACCGTCACATGTTTGAACCTGGTTGCAAGTCACCCAGGAAAATCAGTCTGCAAACAGCCCTGTGGGGTAGGGGCTCAGAGCACAGACTGTGTCATGTGGCTTCTGTTCCAATCCCAGTACTTAGCTCTTTTGTAAGGATTGATTAAATCTGTAGACAGTCGATGATGTTTTGATTAACAGGTGTGCTGGGCACATGGTGAGCACCGTATAAGTGCCAGTTCTTCTAATACTATGATATTACATTCACATTTCATTTTGACCCCAAAATGACATGAAGTACCCATCTTGATCACCCTTGTTATTCATCACAATTGAGTTGAAAGATCTCTAGTTTAAAAAAAAAATCAAATATATCCTCTAAGTTAGATAAGATGAATGTATTCAACAGAACAACTCTACATTCTGTAGGTAGTGGAGGCACCGTTAGAATATTCTGAAGGGGACCTGGATTCAAAAGTCTTCAGGCAGGTTGGGTGAAAGGGAGCAGCTATCTAGTGTGCGACCATACGAAACACTTTGTAAGGAACTTTGGCTGAACAAAGCATGCCTCTGGGCGTGCACAGTGAGTGCCCAGTTCACCACGAGTTAGTTCTAATATGTTTATTTGCACCCTTTTGGTGTCTTTATCACACCATAGCTTCTCTCTTACACCCACAAAAGAATGTTTTAACCGATTAAATTGCATTCTATGTGCAGGCCTTCTTTCATCTTTATACTTTAAAAGAGCCTAAAATTGATTCTAGGTTGGAGCTGAATTTATGGAACCAATCACCTTGGGTTTGATTCTAATTATCCCAGCAACTCTTCAGCCTGCAGTTGGTGAGATAGATTTGTGCCTATTTACGTAAATCTAATTTGTGTTCTTGGGAATTGGGTTTTTGTTTGTTCTCTTTTCTCCATTAGAGTAAAAATTCCTCCAGTGTCAGAACCACATTTCTACTCAGCCTAATACTCAAACATTTCTATTAAAGTGCCTAGTTGTACCCAATGCTGAGCTGGGCAGCTATGAAGAGACTTCTGAGCTCAACCTGGTCTCCCACGCAGAGGGAGCTCACACTCACTGACATGCTCCACAGAACCATGACCGTCTCTACGGGATATGTGCACCAGGTTGCACTGTGTCAGGTCTCTTCTAAATGCTTCTTGATGCCTATTACTTCATTTGATCCTTCAACAACCCTAGAAGGCCCTTCCTATTATTCCCGCCCCCCATTTTCTAGATCAGGAAACTGAGCAGAGGAGATAAAGCATCTTGCCAAGAGGACACCGCAGTAAGTGCAGGTGTAAGAGAAGCTCCAGGCTCTCAGCCCCAGTCTGCCTGCTGCACGTGGACCTACAGTGAACGGAGCGCTCCTGCAAATCTGTGCAGACTGCTTGCCCCCAACGCAGGCTGTTCCTACAATATGAAGTTTTGGACACAGACCATAGTACTATAAGGGCAGGCTAATTGGGTAGAGGTATTATTTTTCCCTTCGGCCTGCAAGCCCTAGACATAGTAGGAAAAATTGTTTTTAAATACACACAGTATCACATTGAGACGGAAAAAAAATGTCAGTGGTTTCCTGGGTAAAAGGAAGCAGATGGGGTTGGATTTGTGGAGAAATGAGAGTGGAGAAAATCATGGCCGCAGGAGACACCTCTCAGAAATCTACAAATCAAGTGGACAAAAATATAAGTAAGGCCATAGGATACTGGAAGAGCACAATTTATAAGCTTTATTTAATAGCTATACAGGATTTTCTAAATGAAAATAGAGAATAAGCATTTCTTTGCAAACATCCATAAAGTACTCACAAAGAACAAACGTGAGTGATACTGAAAATAAAATCTCAACAAATTCCAAAAAGCACAAATCTTGGCGTCTACCTTTGCTACCTATACTGCATTAAAATCTGAAGCTAATAATAAAGGATAGAAAGTAAAACTAAAGAAACCTCTAGAAATGTGAGTAAAAGTACATTTTCTTCATTTGTTTTGTGTTATTTATTCATAATTACTACTTAAAAATGAGCGGCAAGTGCCATGTACATAAAGAGTAGCAAAGAGGTATTTGTTAGGATATTGGATGGAGAAGAACTGAATGGACCAAGGAGCTGCTTAGACATAGAACCAACAGAACTCAAGAACAGATTGGACTGGTCCCCCGCCAGGTCCTCACTGCCTAGGGTCCAGCTCGCTTGGCCTGAGTAAGAGCATGTCTAGCTTGCTCAGCACTGGATTCCGGGGCCTCACACAGATCCAGACCCACACCACGTGATGTACATATTTTGGGGGGGGGGGGATTTTTCACTTAGGTGTGTCCATATAGCATATAACCCAACCCAGTGGAACCACTGACATTTAGTTATAACCCTCTCCCATCTCCAGCAAATACCCTGCCTGGCCCAGCTTTGAGAGATAAAGACCATCCTACATTTACATACATGTTGAAATGGACAAAAGTCTTTGATGTAAATGACCCTGGTTTTGATCCTTAAAACATGATTCCTATTTCTATTTTCCACATGCTGAAGAGATTTAGACTCAGATACTCTAAGTGAAAATTGAAGAGTTTATGAAAATAAGTAAATTACCTACCATTTACTGATTTACTGAGTGCCTACTATGCGCTGAGCACTGTGCTGACCCTTAAAAAATATTCCCTTCTCCTCCCAAGGACTTTGTGAGGTATTATTTTATAATCTACACCCATTTTCTGTACCAATGAGGAAGCCAGAGGGGAATCTGCTCAAGGTCACAAGTAGAAGAGCCAGAATTTGAACTCAGGTCATGGGTTCAAGGCTCTTGATGTTCTTTTTCAATGGCACAACACCCCTCATCAAACCCTTTGGTTTCAACTTAACAATTATCGGGGCACTGACAAGTAGAAATTTTAATGCCATTTAACTCTGGTCTGGCTTTTTTTCTTAGGGAAGACTCTGGTTTTCTAATATGAAAAGGATGCTTTATAAAACGAAGCCACGGATCTGTTTGAGAAAGCAAAACGCTATTGATTACTTAATAGCTGTGGTATAAATCACCCTGGACACAAATCATCTATTAGTCTTTAAGGAGCAGGAACCCAATATCTAGGAGAAGCTGAACAAATGATATAGCACAATGGTATTAGAATCCATTCGGAAAGACCCACAATAAAGGTGGTACATAAATATTTCATAGGCTTCATAGTTATTTGTGCTACAGTTCTAGTTTTCATAACCCATTATAATCAGCTATTTTTAAGAGAGTATCTGGAAGAGAACCTTAAATTCTGATAGGTAACTATAGCATAATATTGTAACAGCACAAATCATCTGGATTAATTTTATGTGAACTGTAGTCTAAAAGATATCAATTGATTGATTGAAGAAATAGGTTTGGAGACAAAAGCAATTCTTGGATACCTTCATACAGCAAAATGAATAGCTCTAATTACTGAGTGTGACATGCACTTTGTATCTGCTGCAAATTTTAGTATCATAAATTTTAAAGCTACTTAATGCTCCATATTTTAAAAGTGTTTCTAAACTTGGATCAATGTCCAGCCATACAAGAAAATTGTCCAGAGAAAATAAACTGTACATTTCAATTTTTTTCAGAGGGAAATGAAAATATTGAGAATTTCTATTAGGACATATAACAGGTTGGTAACTGGACCCATTTATTCATTCTTTTACTCATTCATAAGTTCAAGAAGCATTTATGGGATAGCTATTAGGTACCTTTGGGTTAATTGTTTTGGAGAAGGAGATAAGATGTAGGTAAGCTGGAGGTATTACATATATATATATATATATATTAGTATACTTATATACTTAGTATATATATAAGTATACTTAGTATACTTATATATATTAGTATATATATATATATATATATTAGTATACTTCATTGATTAGTATCCCTTTATAGAAACTTTATTGAGGTATAATTGCTATATAATAAACTGCAAGTATTTAAAGTATACAACTTGATATGTTTTGACATGTATACATCTGTGAAATTGTCAACACAATTAAGATAATGAACATACTCATCATCTCCAAACTTTCCTCATGCCTCTCTTTGTCATCCCACTCTCCAACTTGTCTCCACACCCAACACTATTGCCCCCACTCTGACTCTCAGGACAGCCACTGATCTGCTCTTGTTACTGTAGATTAGTGTGCATTTCATAGAATTTCTTTTAATTGAAATCACACTCAATGTACTCATTCAGTACATTTTGGTCTAGCTTCTTCAACTCAGTAGAATTATTTTAAGACTCATCCATGTTGTTACATGTGTCAATAATTGACTCCTTTCATTTCAGGGTAGTATCCCAGCATGAGCATACACCACAACCTACTTTCCCATTCCCTTGTTGAGATACTTGTGTTGTTTCCAGTTTGAGTTCATTACAGAGAAAGCTGTGAACAGTTCTGTACAAGTCTGTGTGGGGAATTAAGATCCCATTCGCTTGGATAGATACACGGCAGTGTCATGACTGACGCATATGGGAGGAATATACATGCTCAACACTGTAAGAAACTGCCCGACTGTCTTCCAGCCTGACTGTACCATGTGATGTTTCCGCAGCAGGGGAGCTTCCAGTGGCTCCTTTCATTTTCTCCAACACTTCATAGGGTCAGTCCTTTATTTTAGCCACATGTGACTTGCAAATATTTTCCCCAGCACTGTAGTTCACTTTTTCGTTTTCATACCAGCACCTTTTGAAGAGCAGAAGGACAGATAGAGGCAGGTATTGTTTTTTGTTCTTGTCAATATCTGCCTTTAGATGAGTGTAATCCACTGGCATTCAATGTAATTATTGATGTGGTTGGATTTACACCTACTATTTTACTATTTGTTTTCTATGTGTCATGTTGCTTTTTGTCCCTCTGTTCTTTCTCTACTGAATTTTTTTTTTTTTTGTATTAAATCAGTATTTTTTAGCATACTATAGTAATTCCTTTGTTGGTTTTCTGGCTATTTTTCATTTATTTTCTTCAAGGTTGTTCTGAGGATTACAATAAATATTTTAACTTATCATACTCTATTTCACAGTACTACTAATTTAAAATAGAGAAACTTTTCTCTACTATCACTCCATTCTCTCCTTCACTCTTTGTGAGGATATACATTTCATGTACTATATATGATGCAGCAATCGTTTTGTAGGTATTACTTTTTATAATTGTTGGTCTTTTAACAAAATTAAGAAAAGAAAACATGTGTAGGTGTAGTCTTTCATATTAACCTATGCATTTGTCTTGTGGGTGCTCTTCTTCATGTGGACATTTAGGGTCATGTCCTTTCTCCAACACACCTCCATTCCCTATCCCTCCATTGTGCTGTCATTGCTATAGATGTCATATAATTATATGTAATAAGCTCAATCATAGTTTTATCATAATTTTTTATGCAATTATCTTTTAAATCCATTAACAGAAGAAAATGTATATTTATACATTTATAATTACCTTTACTGGTCCTCTTTCTTTCTTTGTGTGGACCTGAGTTATAAAATCTGTTGTCATTTCCTTTCAGTCTAAAGAGCTTCCTTTACTATTTCTTAAGAAAGGGAAAGCCATCTTTCCAGGATAGAGAATAAAGATGCTTACCTGGAGCCAAGTATTCTGGGAAGTGAGTACCGTCAATTAAACAACTAGGAGAGAATCTTAGGGCCCAACTGCAGAGAGTCTGAATGGACAAGCTAGAGACTTTGGTCTTGCTTTTGCTGGAACTGTGCAGAAAGTGAGGCAAAGTTTTAGGATGACCACCCAAGCCTCCACATATACAGGATCAATCTATAGCATGGCACAAGGACGGAAGAACAAGCAGGAGCCTGCTTAGCGGCAGTGTGGATGGATGTGTTGGACCTAGAATAGGGACCGGAAGGTGCAACACAACTTAATGGAAAATTCAACAGAGCTTGGACGCTTGGTGAGATGTTGGGCAACCAGTGGGAAAAGGGTCTATGATGCCAACAGTGTTCAAGTTCATTGTAAAGGCTTAAACTCAGGGACCATGGAGTAAGATGGTAATACAGCCTTTCCACAATGAAAGACCCAACTTCAAAATATCAGGCTGTGGATTTTAAACTAGTTTTGTTTGTTCCCCCCCCCCCTTTTTTTTTATGCTGTGCCTTTTCTTAATCCACTGAGAGGAGGACAGGAATGCCAACCGGCTCTTATGCTAAAACAGACTTTATTTTATTCTCAAGTGAACTGCTCAAATCCAGCAGCTTTAAAATCTGAACCATCTCTCTTTCCCTGCCAACTAAAGGCATTGCATTAAAAAAAAAATTCAGAAAGTCTTTTTAGTTTTCCCATCAGGACAAAGATTTCTGAAAAGACAGAGACAAGCTTCTTTAGACATCACATAAAGCAAACTATGCTCAAGGGACAATTGCAAATGAACTAAGGGAAGCTGCAGCCAATGGAATGAGAAACAACTGTCATCTTCCAAATGGTCAATCAAAAGCTGGAACAACTTGAATGCAACAGAAGTCTATTATGATGAAAATAATGATCTTAGGACAAGGGATACTTAATGATTTGCCAATTTAAGCACAAAATAAATATTCATCCATGTTCATCTGATGACTTTCAAGTTCTAACGGTTTTGTACAACTGAGAGTGTTACCTGTGACTGTGGGGGCATTTCTTAAAGTGAGAGGGGAAACACATAATTCATCTTCATTTCGATTTCAATACAATTGCAGAATACAGTGGCACACTGGAAACAAGAACGAGACACTGAGGGGTATCTCTTTTTACATTCCAGAGTATCTCACTGTCTGGACAGAATGGTCCTCTTACTGGAATTGTTCACAAAGCAACCTATTATATGGTGAGAGGTACCCTTCAGGCACCATTGAACTTAATCTGAAAGGAACAATCAAGAATGCCTAACGCAGTGCACGAAACACAGGTAGGTGGTAGAAGACAGATAAGCCGCCCAAGAGGTTTAAGTTGCAGAATCTGAAGCTGAAGAAAGATTGTTATGCAGTTTATATTACAACCCGTCATGATTTTAGAACAGGCAGTGAAAAGCTCATATAGTTAAGTATTGAGTCCATAAAAAACAACAAACAAACAAACACCCCACCACACAAAAAGCTTTGCAGCACGAGAGAGCTATATGATGGGTTAAATAAACAAAGAAGATCACGAGGGAGCAGCAGGAGAAAGCCAGCCTTGCTTTCACAAACTCTCCCTGGTTCTGGCACCTTTACCAGCACATCACACACGTAGCATTGTCTCTGCAGTTGGATTATTTCAAAGGAGGGTTTCTCAACCTTGGAACTAGTGATATTTGGGGCCAGGTAATTCTTTGTTGTGGAGCTGTCTAGTTCATCATAGGATGCTTAGCCTCTATCCACTGGATGCCAGTAATACCTACTTTTTCAATTATACAACCAAGAATGTCTCTAGAGAGTCCCAAAGCCCCCCTGGAGGGACAGAAATTGCCCCCATTTGAGAACCACTACTTTAAAGGGAAATAATAACATCAATTATTTCCCCTTCTAATCATATGAACTTCACCATTTAAAGAGCATTAATTATATAATGCAATGCTAACCATGGTAAAAAAAAAAAAAATTCTATTGTACACCAAATTAATCCAAAGGGTAACACAATTTACACAAATTCTACAAAGTCTCTTTCTCCTTCACTCTACCTGAAACAATTGGGAAGTGTTCGGTCTCCTATTCATTCAAGTAGTGAGCAAACCTGTCTTTGTCACAAAATTAAACCACAGACTGGCACTCTCTTAAGACATAGTGGCAAAATAGCAGGTCCATACTTTCTCCACTTGATGAGATGTAGAAAGAAATCCAGGTATATTTTGTAAGAGAGAGAGAGAGAGAGAGAGAGAGAGAGAGAGAGAGAGAGAGAGAGAGAGAGAGAAAGAGAGAGAGAGAGATTAACTGATATTTTCTGTCAGACATTGAAACAACAGGAATGGTCTCACATGGTCATTAGAATATTAGACGTATGAAGGAGCCATTTTGATTTTTTCTAGCAATTTACTCTTCAAAAACTGCATGCTGGCTGCATGATTACTGTCATAAGTTGAACTAGTTTCCATGTGTCTTTTTCCCAACCTAGAAATAGGGCTAGATTATTAACTCCATGAGGGCAGGACCATGTCTGATGTTCCTTTCCCACCACTGTATCCAGAACACCCAGCCCATGCCTGGCCTATAACAAGCACGTGACAAATGCTTCTTAGATGAATGAATAAGGACAGAAATGTGAATTTTCAAACAAATAGATTAGGATGTCAGCTCCCCAACAACTCTGTGGGGGGCAGTCG
Source organism: Craseonycteris thonglongyai (assembly GCA_004027555.1). Taxonomy (NCBI): domain Eukaryota; kingdom Metazoa; phylum Chordata; class Mammalia; order Chiroptera; family Craseonycteridae; genus Craseonycteris; species Craseonycteris thonglongyai. The sequence continues at coordinate 35,367 of PVKE010002696.1, forward strand.
GCACATAGTGGATGGTCACTGAATGTTTATGGAACTCATCTAAATGTGAGGTCTCTGCCCGTATCTTTTAGGGAACAAACCTATTTGATGGAGGCCATGGCAGGTGTGCTGCCTGAATCTGGTGACCATGCACATCTGTTCAGTTGTGTCCAAGTATCACACAAGGACATGTTCCACCATGAAGACCCAGATTAAGATACTTCATGTAGAAAGATGTCAATGCATGCTTTGCAAAAGGACACTGTCACCATCTTTGACAGAGGAGGAGGCAAATTTTATCACCAGCATTATGATCCTGTCACTAGAGAATTTCTGAAGTGCCACCACAGCCACCCACGCATACGTAGGACATGACATTATTGGCCATGCTGCAGTCACGGCCAGGGCCTGGGGACGTCCTGTGCACATGAAATCATCACAGGCATTGAGGAGTTTATCTTCATCTGAAACGGCATTACCTCTCACACTGAAACCTTAACAACTCGTCTAAAAGGAAAAGGCAAAAGTGTGCCACGAAGCAGCGCTGGTGGAGGAGTAATGATGTGGCTCTTGGGGAAGGTGCTGAGATTCTTAGAACACGCGGGCCCCGTGAGTGGCACACAGGGATGCGCGTTAAGCTGGTGGAACGACAGCGCCCAGAAGCTACTGTGAATGGTAATGACAGGCAATAAAATACTCCTTTAAAAATTCAGCAAAAGATAGACAGTAAGTAGCAATGCTTCCATAACCAACTTTTAGTAGCTTAGCGTAGGCATGGCGAGAAAACACTGCTAAAAATTATCCAGTCATACCAAACGCTTGCAGGGAACCCAGGCCCAGAAAGCAATCAAAATCAAACAAAAGCAAGGTATGTTTATATAACTCGGTATTCAAAAACATCGAGGAGTACATTGCAAAAATACTTCCAGGGTTTCTACCTCCAGTTTAAGAAAAAAGAAAATGAGCGAAACCTTTGTTGATATGAAGAAAGAAGAATGTGCTGAATGCAATTAATTCAAGAGGTCTGCCACATATGTTGTGTAACCAAACTTAACGCAAATTGCATAGATGTGTCTTGTATTGTGTGACTGTATACTGGAATTCTCACATGGAATATGACCTCTTGAATTAATTACATTGTGTTTCCTGTTATAGAAAGAAGATTCATGACTCATAGAGGCCATAAATGAAATATGGCATACAGGTAGTAATTACTCGAATTGCATTCTTGAGTCTTTGAAGATAAATTAGCCAACAATGAGAATTTGATAGCTAATGTTGCAATTACTTACAGATACAATACAGTGACCTATATAATGTACTATTTTTTAAAAATCTAAAATTTGCACAGGTTAATAGCATAAAAGATTCTTCACTGTTACTCATTGCAGAAATGCAGTTCTCTAAATGCACTTGTGTGTCCTTCTTATAATAATTGCTTAACTCTTCATATAGAGGTAGAATTACTCATATTAATTCTTTGAATAGGAAAGACTCAGATTAAACGAACATCCACAAAGCATTACTGTATACTAGGTGTTTGGACAAATGATAGCTTATTCTATCTCCATTGTTCCTACATAGTTAGATGCCCTCCCATTGTACAAATGAGGGAATGAGAATGGGGTGGTGGTACTAATGTAGCTCTCCAAGGTCACATGTAGCTGCCCTTCAAGTACAGCTCATGACTGACGTGGGGTTGGGGTGTGTCATAATGAGATACCCATCAAGGTACTCTTGCGGAGTCAGAAGGTGGGGTTGGGCTACAGGACATATATTTTGGCCTACCGAGCACCCTTTCTTCTGAGAAACCAGCTCTCCCCAAATCCCTAATAATCTTGCTGGGCCTATGGAGTTTGAATGGAGCTGACTCCTGAAACACGTGACTCAGGCTGGCCACTCAGAGCACAGGATGAGGTTGGGTCAATGGAGAACCGAGTCCCTGGCCTGAGCTGCAGCAGTCTCTTTGCTCCGTGTCAATTAAGCCTGCCTTAGAAATGACCGACCCTCAGAACCCAGAGATGGAGAGAAACACAATGTTATTAACGTCATTTTAATCATACCCTGAAGCCACTCTCTCTTAAAATGTTGTTAGCTAAACTCCATTCTCTAGTGTTGAAGAGTTCTGTTTGTGTGTTTTGTAGTATGTTCCTCAATTTTGGTTTGACTGATCCTTTTCTCATGGTTAGACTGGGGTTTGGGTTTCTGGGAAGAAGACTACATAGGTTAAGCACAATTCTCATCACATTCTATCAAGGGTACATGACTTATCACTGATGATGCTGTGAATGTTCTTCAATCACAGACCAATAAGAACACACCTGTATGTAGTTAAACATGTGGGGCTTATAATTCCCTGCAGTAAGGGGACCAGTGGGTATCTCAGTGAGAGGATGTTAGGAAGAACCTATTGCAAGCTTTGAGTGGATGATTTGGGGGTGAGTCTAAAGAATCAGGGGGTTCCTCTAGATTGCATGGTCAGAAAGCAGAGCAACCTTATGATTGGTATCTCAATACATCTCATCTATAGGGAGAGGAGACTCGCAAAAGTTTCCCACCCCCATAATCATAACTTTCTTGAAAAACCAACCCTCAGATAGGAGGTCACTAAGCTATAAGAGGCATACCTTACAAAACAAAGCAGAATTGCATTATCTGGTCAGACTAACTAGAATTACTGAATGAATAAGGTTCTCTGAGGCTAAACACCAAGTCAGGAAGACATGTGCTGCTTTCTTGCCCACATGAACATCCCTTGGTGAGTCCATTTTCCTCCTATAGACAAGCACAGTGTTGTTGAGCACCCTGTGCATGGCTGGAAACTAGTCATCTTGCAGCATCCTGCACATTTTATGTCTATAAAACCAGAATTTGGATTTTTAACTAGCTATTTCCTTTTATGTTTTCTTTTTTCTTATCTGCTTCCAAAGATGGAGATAGTCAATCTTCAGCCCAAGCCACGCCGATCCACATCTATAGCTATGTATCTACATACTAGGCATAGATATGGCTGCCTACGTCTTGTGTATGGGGAAGCGAGGCAAGCACTAGAACAGTGGTCAAGTGAAACAGAGGTGCAACTACTCATTGTGGCAGAGACAGGGAGCAAGCGTCTGGTGTGTTGGGGTGGCACTGTGACCTTGTTGTTGCCTGTGCTTAGACAAAAGCATAAAGTGACCTTGCTTTGTCTCATGTTAGCACAGTCTCAGCATAACTTCGAGCGTGCTATCTGGTGAGATTGTGTCTCAGCAGAGAACCACATGGTCTAGCTGTGAGAGCCAGGCCAACTTCTGGACGTCAAATGTATCTTCTTACTCCACGCCGGCTCGGATCCCGTGGGTCTGCCGAGCTCCTCCTCCGCACAAGTCCTTGCCTGCCTCTTTGCACACTGTACTTTGAGAGGAAGTCAGGAAGTGGAGCGGGAGTTGTGCTCCATCTTTTTGAGAAGTTATCCTTGAACTTCCATTAATAAATCTCTGTTTCATTTAAGCTGGCTTGAGTTGAGTTTAGGGGAACCCCAAGGAGTTCTGGTGAGTGTTCTCAGTCTTTAGTGTCTTTTTGCTACTAGGACTATTGTGTTTATTTCATATCCTCTTATTAACAAAAACTTTAAAATGAAGTCACTGAAGAGATTTCTTTGAAAACAGATTAAAGAAGACAGTATGTCTTCTTTAATTGGGTTCTAGATTTCTCCAGGTATCCTGTTGGGGGCACCCCATGTATAAACCAAGTACCAAATGTATTTCTGGGAGCCTGGAGTGTCCACCATGATCCAAACAGGAACTTAATCTGAAAAGTCAACCTGAATGGAAAACCAAGCGCTATTCAACATGCCTGTCTAGAAACAATAAAATGCCATGCTAGTGGGAAAAGGGTTTCTATCAAATGAATGAGGCAGCATTCTGGCCCTGAGCTGGGATGATCTGAAGAAAACAGGCTGCTAAAAAAAAAAAAAGGAGGCTTTTGTTCCGCACTAGAAAAGATTGAGTTCTTTCTCTTCAGCAGTCAGTTTCTATTCACCACAAGCATTCTCCAGTGTAGGAAAATCAATAAAGACAATAAATAAATGGCAATCCATTGAGGGCTGCTTGCTAAGTGATTAAATGTTTCAAACCCCAAATACTTGCATGCTTCAGGGATACAAATCCGAATGAACATATGTAAATGGGATTAATGCTCAAATAATTTTCTAGTTGCTTAGCACAAATATGCAATTACTAATACTGCCATAATTTGTGTTTGAATATTTATCCCCATTTTCCTAAGCATAAAACCTTTAATCTACTTTTCTGACCTAATTTGAAAGTAGACATGGGAATCTTTTTAATCATTGTGTGCTTTCTGTGGAGAGAGGAAGGAGACCAAAGAGGGTGGGGGACTTGGCAGGCCACTTGTTCTAAGGTAAGACGGGGTAATTTCTGATGTCTCCACTTCCAGAAAGGGAAGCAGTCTACCCAAATCCACCATGATGCTGGCACGGAGATGGTCTATATTTCCCTCTCGTTGCATGGACCCTGGCCGTGCAAACAAGGGCTTTTAACCGGTTATTTATGAGAAAGGTTCTTTGATTATAATGAGGTGCCTGGAGGAGGGATGCGGTATAAAATTGATGCATCTGAGTCTTTTGACATGAGACTAAAAGGAACTTTGACACCTGAGCCAAGAAGCTGTTTGCTGCTGGCTCTTGACTCCCTCCATAGTTAAGGTGACAGATTTTAACATTGGTAAAGCGGGACACCATTGACCGAGGGGGGGGGGGAGGGTTCTTGATGAAAAATAGGGTCTATCTCCCGCCGTTCCCTAGCTTGTTGTGCATTCTTTCCAAACATCGGCACTTTTTTAAAACGCCGCAGGACGCGGGACACATTGTTAAAAATCAGGACTGTCCCGCCAAAAGCGGGACGTCTGGTCACCTTACCCATAGTGAGCACAGGAGTGGGGAGGGGGGGCTGAAGGCTACCTTCTCTGTCAGTCTGCACCCTGCTTTGCCCAGCAGGGTTCATGTCCTGGTCACTACTCCCAGCAGGCAGTCACACTGACATGGCTTGAAAATTAGGGTCCTTAAAATGCTCCCCGAGTGTTTTCTAAACGTTGCCACAGGACAGACAAGCCTCAGTGCCCAGCGTCTTCACCGACTCCCACTCCCTGCCGTCCACACTGGAAGAGAAACAAGGAGGTGCAGAGAAAGGCCAAGAAGACAGGGAAATAGACACTTAGGTCTGCGTTGCTTTTCAGAGAACTACGGCTTGGATTTGAATACCAGTTCTGCCATTTGCTCACTGGGTGATCTTGGAACCTCTAGTTCACTGTCTATTAAAGAAGGAGGGAAGGGTCAAGGGAGGGGGGATGAAAGGTCAGAAGAAGGAAAAGAGGGAAAGAAAGAAGGAAGGAACAAAGGAAAGAAAGGGGGAAGGAGGGAAGAGCAGTAACCTAGATAGTTTCTAAAACTTTCTTCTGAACTTGAGAGTCTAAGGTTCTGAAATGCCCAAATACTTCAATCCTTGCTGGCTATACCTTCTCCGTTTTTCCTATTTCCTTCCTGTCGTCTCTCCCCCGCTTAGTGACTGTATGGTGTCCTTGGTCCTGGAAGGTCCAGCAAGCTAAGATTAGCATCCAGAATCTTCACTGTCTACAAGCCTCTGGAGGCCCAGCCATCTCGGATTGGAGGATGCAAGCTGATTTGAATGCCAATAAGATAAATGTATCTCTAGTTTACCGAACATTAAACTATGTGGTATCAGGGAACCTGTTCACATTGCTTTTCATAACAGATCATGGAGAACCACGTAAGAATAGAAAAACTAAAAAGTTGGTGGGTTATAAAAAGTAAGTAATATAAGAAAGTAAATGAAAGCCATTTATGTGAAGCCCTACCTAATTAATATCTCATTACCACACAGAACCTTGTTATTCTTGAAATATATGTTAAATGGAATTGTTTAAACATTTAAAAATATGTCTTGATTATTTATTTTGAGTTAAGTATTACATTCACTTTCTTCAAAATACCAAAGTATAACATGTGTATAATGAAAGGTCTTCCACACCTCCAATTCCCCTCTCCAGGGGCACACATGCTACTCAGATCTTAATACCCTTGTTTATAAGAGGAAACACATAGATTAAATAGATGGGTTATTCTTCCTCCCTTTTATACCATAGGTTTTGAACATTTTATATCATTTTTTAAAAAGTGTAGCAGGTCAAATCAGCCCTCATGATGGTCTGCTCATTAACATGATAAAAAACTTGGGCATATTTTGATTGTCACTGATGATGTTTGTTTATTTATATAATAAATACATACATTGAGCTCACAATATGCGAAGCATGGGTCTAAACTCTTTGTAAGTATTAATTCATTTAATGTTCCTCTATCATGTGATTTATTAAAGGCATCCAAAAGAGAGTTTTAGTCAATAGTTCTCAAGGAAGGTGTACTACCCCCTACGGGGCATTTTGGAAGTTTGCAGTGGTGTTTTCTGGCTGATATGATGATAGATGGGCACCACTTGTAGGTATTTGGTTAAGAGGTCCTGCAATGGATTGGATAGTCTCACATGACAAATTATTTTTCTATTTCTGGTATAACTTCTAAATGTCCCATTGCACATTCCAGTATGTAAACATCCTGTTTACAATTGTCTGATCCTGAAACCTAACTCTGTTCAACATATAAATGCAAAATACTTTTTGCGTGATTTTCATATACACTGGAAATTCCAGGAATGCAACAATACAAGTTGAGGAAAGACTATGTTGTTTCATTGGGCACTTTATCACGAGTTCTTCACTATTTCAGAAAATCATAACACTGATGGCACTTCCTCCTATGGGATTTGAGTCCTGAATGCAGCACACTTGTGTCCGCTAACTCGTCAGTTTACATCACCAAGAGTCAGGCTCATTGTTTTCCCTCTCTAGACCATGATTTGGAATCCTTTAGGTCTCAGCTTAAATGATAGCATCCTCAGACATATAAACATTCTCAAGGACATGAACTACAATGCAGTTCCTATGAAACTCAGGATCAAGAATGAGGTGATAAACCACAAGAATAATATGAAAAGGGAGCTGGAAAAATAGAGGAATGAAATTGAGGGGAAAATAAATCACATTGTGGAACTAATCAATCCATTACAGACAAAAACAACAAAAACTGGCTTTGCAGAAAACTGAGTCAGAGACACGGAGAAGAGATTTGAGAAAGCCAAAAAGGGTGCAGAAAGAACCAAGACTAAAAGGAGAGACAGAGGTATTATGATAGATACAGAGATCAGAGCGCAGAGGTCAATATATAAGCAAGCACTGTCCTGGAACAGAGAATATATAAAAAGAAACAGAAAAATATATTCAAAGGATCATAGGAAAAAAACATTTCCTGAAGCAAGAAAACAAAATCTGCCTGTATTAGTCAGGTTCTTCAGAGAAACAGAATGAATAGGGTGGATGGGTGGGTGGGTAGGTGGATGGGTAGATGGATGAATGGATGGATATGGAGACAGATAAATCTGTATCTATAGAGGTTTATTATATGAATATATTATATTATTATATTTATTATAGGAAATGGCCTGACAATCAGGGGGTTGATGGTGTGAGTCCCAGTCTGCATCTAAAGGCCCAAAAACCAGGAGTATTGATGTCCAAGGGCAGAAGAAGATGGATGTCCCTGTTCAAGCAAAGAGAACAAATTTGCCCTTCTTCCATGTTTTTGCTCTATGAAGGTCCTCCACAGATTGGTGAGGGCAATCTTCTTTAGTCAGTCTACTGATCTAAATGCTAATCTCTACCAGAAACATCCTCACAAACACACACAGAAATAATGTTTATCCGCTATCTGGGCATTCCTTAGTCCCGGCAAATTGACATGTAAAATTTCCCATCACACTTCCCATCACACAGTCTTACCAAATTCAATGAACAAACAATGATCAGCTATAGGAAGCCATATCTTGGAGAATTTATTGAACTGTAGAAATACTGAACAGTTCATGCATCTAAGAAGACAGAACAAGTCTCTTTGATTGGGAAAAATTAAACTGGCCTCAGTTCAGCTCACCAATATTCAATGCCAACAGACTGGAACAACCTTTAGAAATTTTGAGAAAAAAGGTAAGTGACCCAAGACTCTATGTGCAGTCATATTGTCATTCGTATATTACAACAACAGAAAGACATTTGCAAGTGTGTAGGCACTAAAGAGATATACTGACCTTATATGTGAATCAGAAAAGTCTACTTAATGAAGAAATCTAGTGAACTCAGGATATAAAATAGAAACTCCATTGTTCAAAAGCAAGCTTGTCAAACCTGCAGCCGAGGACAGTTTTGAGTGCAGCCCAAGACAAATTCATAAACTTTCTGAATACATTAAGAGATTCTTTCAAGATTTTTTTCTTCTTTCTTTCTTTAGCTCATCAGCAATTATTAATATAACTCTTCTTCCAATGCGGCCCAGGGAGACCAAAAGATTAGACTCCCCTATTCTAAAGAATTAGAGATAAGCACTGACTCTACATAAATAAATAACTATAATAAATAATTATTCAAAAACAATGCAAATATATATGCAAATTTAAATAAAAAAAAATAAAACTTGTTATTACAAATAGAATGTAAATGTTTAGTGCAAAAATAAAAACGTAATAATAATAATAGATTGGGATTTAAAAAGATATGCCAATTCAATATACCAGAATATACCAATAAAAATCAGGAAGAAAAGGAGTTGAAGCAAGCAAAAGATATGTAATTCCTTATAGTGTTTAATTTACTTATAATGTTTTCTTTCTTAAATTGATAAATGGAGAAAGATTTAAAAATATTGTTTAAAGCTGAAAGGTAGCCATTAGTTAGAAATTAAAAGACTATGTATCTTTCATACACCTCCCAAAAGCTATAAACAATCAAAACAAGCAAAATATATAGTGAAAGAAAGAACACAAAGGAAAGTAATCAATGAAATAAAAAACCAGGAAACATTAAATAGAGTTACAAAATGAAATGAAACAACTATTATAAATACCAAGGCAAATAAGATAAAAAACCAAATCCACCTATGTGCTCTTAGGGATAAACTTTGAAAGTAAAAGAATGACCAAAGATAGACCAGGCAGCTACAAATAAAAAGAAAGCAGGATTTGCAATATTAGCGTTAGACAAAGTTGAATTCAAGGAGAAAAGCACTATGATACTGAGCTATAAAATTCATAATGGAAATGTATGTTTCATTCATCTATATACACCAAACAATGTAACATCAAAATAAAGTAAAATCTGCAAGAATAAAAGAAACTATCTTAAACAAAAGAATAGGGGAGACTTTAACACACTTTTTTTAGTTGCTAATGACTTCCATAGACTAAAAATAAGTAAATAAATAAGAAGATAAAAAAAGAAATCCCACTGGATCTGACTAATATAATTCAGAATAATTTCTTTTCAAGTGTCCATACATTTTGCAAAAATTGGATAACAAATAAAACTAGTATATTTAAGGAAATATAAATGGTACAGGTTTTCAAACTATAATTCATTAAAATTACATTTAAATAGCAAAGAAGAATTAAAAATAAAATAAATCTCCACTACTTGGAAATGTACAAACATAACTTGAACTACTCTTACACAGAAGACATCAAAACCATAAATTTAAAGTAGTTGAAAATAATATGAACAAACAGTGCATATTAAATCCTAAAGCTGTACTCAGATGAAAACATCAGTTTTACTACCAACCATTAAAAAAAGAAAACAAATGACTAAAACATCCAAGTCAAGTTTAGTAGATTCTCCATTAACTGGAACTCAAGCAGCCGGCAAAATCTCACACAACTGGTAAAGCAAGGATGCCACTATTGTTACTTTCATTTATCCTTATGCTAGAAGTGTCAGCCAATGCAATTAGACAAGTGAACCAAAGAAGACATGTAAACAATAAAAAGGAGAAGTTAAATTATCATGATTTAGATGCTATGACTGATAGAATATCCAAAATGAATGAACTAAAACTATTATTAAAAATATAGGGGAAGCTGGGATGGCTCAGTGGGTTAAGCGCTCACTTTGCAGCACCAGGGACCGAGGATCGAATCCCGGCCCCGGCCCGTGCGGAACCATATGCTGAACTGGGGAGTGCCCCCAGTTCAGTTCTCTCTCTATCTCTGTCTCTGTATCTCTATCTCTCTCTCTCTGTCAAAAAAAATATATATATATATTTAAAAAAAAATAACTTCAGAAGGTGGCTGGCTATAAAGTTCATATAAAAAAATGGCTTTACTATGTAAATATAATCACTAATTAGTGACTACAATAGAAGAGCAGGTGCCTTTTATAATAGCAACAAATTGATAAAATAACTATGAGCACATTTGGAAAGACAGGATTTAAAACTGTAAAAATTTACTTGTTCTTAAAGGGTAATGCTCAATATTTCATGTAAGCTCTTTCTCAATGAATTACAAATTCCATACAATCTTAACAAAAAGAAAGCTCTAGTGGCTATATTAAAGTAAGCCAAAATGGCGGTCATAAAAAAAAAATCAAACAGAACAAAGAGTAATACTTAATCCTGTTAAAGAAGCAATTTACTAATAAGATAAAATAATTACAAGTTTTTATGTTTTGAACTGTGCAGTGCCAAAACTTAGAAAATCAAAGCAATACTAACAAAGACAGAATAGTAGTGAGATAATTTAACTAACATAATTTTCTCAGAAATTTAGATAAATGAAGACATGAGGGATTTCAATAATATAACTAAGAAGCCTAATTTAATGGCTATATGAAGAAGCGTCATGGAAAATAGTCTTTCTACTAAAAAACCATACAACATTTCAAAATGTTCTTATAGTGTACCATAAAAAAAATCTTAGTTCCCAAAGGTAGAAATCATAAATACCACTTTCTCTGACTATAACTCAATTAAATTAGAAATTAGTAACTCTAAAATTTGGACATTGAAATTTTTTTCTATATAACACTTAAAAAGAAAATAAAAATGAAATGATAGATTATTTAGAAATAGATAAAAATCAAAGCACTACAAATTAAACTTATTGAGATGTGTCCAAAATAATATTAAAAGAAAAATGTATGGCTTTAAATGCATTTGTTACAAGACAGCCATGATTATAAATAATAAATGACTCAGCATTTAACTCAAGAAGTTTGAAAAAGATCAATAACATAAAATAAAAGACTAATTTGTCCATATCTTATCTGCAGAAAAAAGGTAGAAATTACTGAACTAGAAAGCAAAAAGGTAAACTTACTCAACATAATACTTGATTCTTCCAAATAGCTGATAAAGTAGACAAATCTCTATCGTTTCTATGGGGAAAAAAAAAAAGAAAAAAGGAGTACAGTATACATAAAATATTAGAAAAGAAATATAAGCTATAATCAAAGTCAAGGAAAATATTAATGAAAGAATAAGAGGATACTTTATTCTAAGGTGTTTGAATAAAGCTTATAAATAAAAGAAATGTAACAGTTGCCTGGTAGAGGAGTGTATTGTGGCAATGGTCATCGCCCCCACAGGGCGGAATTCAACTTTGCTTAGAAGCTCTCTCTTCATTCCATTTTCACCTCAATAAAATTATTTTCACTGGCAAAAACACAACCATTTGATTTTTTTTTTACACTAGGCCGGGGGTGGCGAACCTGTGGCACTCGTGCCCAAAGTGGCACGCGGAGCAATTATTTCGGCATGCGGAGCTGTGAATACCATTAAAAAAATTATTGTTTATGCTCTTATAGACATAAAAATAATCGATACCTCTAGCTCACTCGATGGGTTGGCACACGAGTCGAGCGAGTATACTCTTATTTCATAAACTTTGGCACTCATTCCCCAAAAGGTTCGCCACCCCTGGCTAGTCCCCCTTCATTTGCAGGGGATATTTTCCAAGACCCCCCAATAGATGCCTGAAACCCCGAATAGCACCACGCCCTATATATTTTGTTTTCTCCTATACATAACTATGATAAAGTTTAATTTGTAAATTAGGCACAATAAGAAATTAACAACAACAACTAATCATAAAACCATTGTAACAATAGACCGTAAGAAAAGTTCCGTGAGTGTGGTCTCTCTCATAATGTCGTATTCTACTCTACTCACCTTTTCCCTTAAAGCACTATCTGTCTCTTTGGGGTACTGGAATTGCTGGCACCATCACTCTTACATTTGGGGGCCATTATTAAGTCAAAATGGGTGACTTGAACCCAGGCCCTGCGATACCACAGTGGTAACCAAGATGGCGACTGAGTGGCTAAGGTGCAGGGAGTGACCACAGTGTTGTGACGCTGAACACGGGACGGGTCACGTCAGAGCAGGAGGGACAAGCCAGCATGGGAGTTCACCGTGCCACTCACAATGGTGCGCCGTTGAGAACATCAGTTGTTTTTCTGGAATTTCCCATTTAATATTGTCAGGCAGCAGTTGACCTCAGGTGACCCAACCCAGGAAAAGCAAAACCACTGATAAGGGGGGGCGAGTGTGCTTAAATGTGGGCCCTTGATAGGCTGACCAGACGTACCGGTTCATGGAGCAGGAGACATGGTCCTGTCCCATTCCAAACAGGACATCTGGTCAGCTTACTGACACCGTGGATTTAGTGCAGTGACACTAGGCTGACCATACGGACCATTTGCAATGGGACAGTACCGGGGGAGCCGGGATGGCTCAGCGGGGTAAGCACTCGCCTTGCAGCCCCGGGGACCGAGGATCGAATCCTGGCCCAGGCCCGTGCGGACCCATATGCTGAACTGGGGTGCGCTTCTCATGCAGAGATCCCCAGTTTGGTTTCCATCCCCCCATTTTGCCCTGGCCCGAGAGGGTGTGCCTCCCATGTGGGAGGCCCCAGCCCAGTTCCTGCCCTGCACGGCCCCCGCCCACCTGTGTGGAACAAAACCATGGTGATAACCGGTGACCTAAAACTATGGAGACTGCTCTGGGCCCTCCCCCTTCTCTCTGTCTCTGTCAAAAGCAATAAAATAAACCTTTTAACAAAAAAATGAAATGGGCTAGTACTGCTGTTTTCTGTCCTGTTTAACATGGGACTTCTGGTCAGCCGACACAGGCCTACACCTTTCTGCAGAGACCAGAAGAAACATCTCTAGGGTGGAAGAAAGAAGCCGCCTTCATTTCCCAGGAGAGTCCACTGAATTGTTGGAAAGTTCTAGCAATGAAACAAACACAGTCGACACAACCCAGGGAACGTAGCAAATTAAAAGAAAACTGGAAAGAAACAACACCTCAGTAGCAACAAACATTCTCCAGTGAAAATTCTCTAATAATTCCGTTCTCCAGTGAAAGGCATCAGGGTTGTCTGGAGAGATTCTAGAAGAGTGGCAGGAAATATGCACGTTGAGCCTGGTGCATTTTGTAGGGCCAGAAAGGCTACTGCAAAACCACAGGGGAAGCCAGGAGAGCTCAGCAGTTGAGCGCTTGCCTTGCAATTGTGAGGTCCAGGGTTCGATTCCGGCCCGGCCTGTGCAAACACATGCTGGACTGCAACAGGTACCACCAGGATGGCAATGAAGGTTCTCACCTCCCATGTAGGAGGCTCCCGGTTCGGTTCCTCTCACCTGTGTGGAATAAAACTGTGTCACAACTAATGGTATACAACTATGGAGACTGCTCTGGGCCCTCCCCACGACTCTCTCTCTCTCACACCACACACACACACACATACACACACACCTTCTCTCAAAACAATAAAGTAAATTTAAAAAAAACAACAACAGAAAACCCTCACACTGATAGAGATATGTCTCAAAGGGACACAGACTTCCCTAGCCCTTTGTTTCTTAACAAAGGGAATAAAAAACAGTAAGTCTGGATAAGCGTAACAGGCTATCAAAATTGTATTCTTCTACCTCCCTGCTCCCCACCCCACCTCCAAAAGGCAACAGTCCCAGATAATTAATAAACAAGTGAAAAACAAATATGGAAGGTTTCCCAAATCATTCTGGACAAAAGTATGGCGCACACACACAGACAAATGCTCTTTGTGAACATCCATGCAGAATTTAAGGTAAAAATAAATTTTGTGCCGGGCAGGAGCTGGGGTAGCCCAGAGTGAGTCCCAGAGAGGGCTGGGAGCAGTTTACCAGCTCGTGCGGAACTAGTTCAGTGGGTAACAGCGTTCCTGGTATGTTCTGGCTGAGTGCCAGCCCCTGTGTAAGCCCATTCTTGTTGTCTACCTGAGCATACCTGTGTTTCCAAGTCTGTGAATACATAGATAAGAGTGTGGAAGGACACAGACCAAACTGCTAACAAGGCTGAAAGGATTGGGAACAGTTATAGTTGGTAAAAAAAAAAAAAAAAAAAAAAAAAAAAGAGGGAGGGTGGGGAGACGTTTGCTTTTTGCTCAATAGCTTGTTATTTAGAATTTTTATAATTACAGCAAGACACATACATTCAATCTAATCCAATCAACAATTGTATGTGACGGTATGATATGTCAGTTTAAAACGCATCTGTGAGAACAAACGTGCAAATGGAAAATTAAGAGGTTGGGGGAAGCCGGGAAGACTCAGCAGGTTGAGCACTTGCTTTGAGCCGCAGGGTCTGAGGATCGAATCCTGCCCCTGGCCTGGTGGACCCATATGCTGTACTGGGGTGTGCCCTCAATTTGGTTCTCAGTGGGGTGAGCTTCCCATGTGGGAGGCCCCCAGCCCCGCTCCTGCCCTGTGCGGCCCCACGTCCAACTGTGGAATAAAACTATATCAAAAAACTATGGAGACTGCTCTGGACCCTTTCCCCTCTCTCTGTCTCTCTCTGTCAAAAACAATAAAAATAAACCTTAAAAGAAAAGAAAAGAAAAGAAAACCAAGAGGTCAGAGAATACAAAACCTGCCTTGATACGAAAATATATTATAAACCTCAGCATTTTAAAAAGTGTCATACTGACTCAGGAATAGATAGAAATGTCAATAGATCAGAACACAGCGTCCAGAAATAGACTCAAGCACATGTAGAAATTTAATGTATGACAAAGTGGCATTTCAAATCAATGAGAAAATGATGGATAACTCAGATGTCTTGCCATTTGGAAAACATAAAGTTAAATCTTTATCACACTGCTTACACTGAAATAGATTAGATGTTGCAA
Organism: Craseonycteris thonglongyai; assembly: GCA_004027555.1. NCBI lineage: Eukaryota > Metazoa > Chordata > Mammalia > Chiroptera > Craseonycteridae > Craseonycteris > Craseonycteris thonglongyai. The sequence goes on from PVKE010002696.1 coordinate 50,471, forward strand.
AGATTGGGATGTAAAAATGTTAAATCATGCAGGCACTAGGAGACATGAATGACTGGTATAGTCCTGGCATGGGCAAAGCTTCCCGGTACCGTGAGGAAACTAGAAACCACACAAAACCAGACAGTTAGGCTCCCTGCAAAGCAGACAGTTTTACACAATAAAGAATAACATAAACAAAATTAAAAGATAAGCCCAGGAAATGTTTTCCACATATATAGGATAAAAATTCCTATGCATTGGAAAAAAAAAATAAGAAAAAAGTGAAAAACCCCAAGACACACTGGAAAAAGGAAGAGTTTGAGGGCAAACAAGCAAATGATAGAATGCCACTTAGCAAGTCTTCACACACAAAACGCATGTTCTCTCTGGCTTCAACATTCCACTTCTAGGAACTGATTCTCTAGACGCACAAAAATTGTAGCATTGTTTGTCATGAGAAAAAAATCTAGAAGAATCCAATGTACACTAATAGGGTGTTGATGAAATACGTTGTGATACATCCATACAGTGGAATACTCTACAACCATCAAAAATAAAAAGGCAAACCTATGTGTACTAACACAAAAGTCTCCAAGATTATTATTTAAGTGAAAAAAAGTTGCAAGGCAAAGGACCACATTTTTGCAAAATAATTAGAGTTCTGTATATTTGCATGATTTAAAAAAGGATCTTGAAAGAAGATATACTGATCTGTTACAAGGATGATTTCTGAGAAGCGGAAAAAGAGTGGAGTCAAGACATCTCTCTTCTATTTCTTACATGTCTGTATAGTTTAAATGTTTTTACAGTTTTTATTATATACTCCAGAAACATAATGAACATTTAGAAATCATTTTAAAATGTTTACGCTTCTTTTCTCATTTATATATTCTGCCTTATTAGCAAAATGAAAATGCCTAGAAAAAATAAAAAGGCAGCCAACTTGATTGATGAGTCAGCTGAATGAGTTCAGTGTCATAGGCAGACTCAGGTTTTCAGCCAGAGTGCTAGCTCGTTCATAAAGAACACGCAGAAAGGGAATTAGGAGAAAACCCCCAGGGGAGACCACCAGAAATCTCGTCAACAAACTTGTCCCTAGTCCTGAGCAGACTGATGGTGGCATTAGCCAGGGACAATGGTGAGTAAACAGCTTGAAACAGGAAGTGGCATCTAACAGGAAAGTTGGCAGGACGGAAGGAAGGGCAGCTCTCAGAAGGGAAGAAAGCCCACCTGCTGTGGAATACGGTGGGCAACCATGGTGGGTGGAAAAAAAAGGCCTTGACAGTCACCATATTTGGGTTGTTTAATCGCCATTGATGGAGCTGGAAAATGAGATAACCTCTTTGAGCCTCATTTTCTTCGTCTTGAAAATGGGATTAATGACACCCATGTCACAGGGTTGTGGTAGAAGATGAAATTTGAACACGTATTTGAAACCCTTTGTAAACAGTGAGACAGTATGCACGTGTAAATTGTCACCCTACTGCTTGTGGAATGTGTTTGGCCGTAGAAGGCGGTAGCGGAACTAGAACACACAGCCCATGAAGACAAGGTGCCATGATAGGGCGAAATAAATGACAGGTGTGAATTATCTTTAAATAGAGGGATGTTTACTGGATGTCCAGTTAAATGTGAATTTCAGATAAGCTCAACGAATAATTTTTAGTCTAAGTATGTCCCACGCTAACTGAGCACAAGTTAGCATTTAGTTTTAACTACGCTCTATTGTTGTCTGCTCATTTCAAAGAAGTTAAGCACATCTCTCAGTTATTTTGAAAGCTCTGTGAGAATATGGGTCCCATAATGTACTTCTCTTAGGTCTTCCAGGATGCTTGAACATGGGGTGCACATAACAGGTACTAACTAAATGACGAGCACAAGAATTTGGTTTGGGTGTTGCTAGTACCTCTACTACCTGCAGTGTTTGATGACATGCAAATATCTCTCCCCTGGTTGCCCTGGGAACTTATAAATCAGCTAGTGCTCAGGAGCTCAGGGGCTGGCCCATTTCTAGGAGTCAAGAAAGTAAGGTCTCAGAAACCGGGTACAATGCCAACAGAGCCAAGCTCATTCCCGTTTGCTCGTGTCCCACGCCATCACTCAAGTTCCATGTGTCACTCACGCTTGGCTTAAAAATCTTAAATTTCTCCTGTACTCTGAGAGTTGCTACGTGGCTATGATTCACTAAGAGATGAATAGAATTTTTTAGACTCTGTGTGATTTATTAAAAACAAACAAACAAACAAAAAAACAGAAAGATAATTTACACCTTTAAACATGGAAGTTAATTCCGGTCGTCATTCTTTTCTCATGTGGCTCTTTCTTGCTCAACATTTCAATGAGGTTTTGGAGCTGCCACAAATGTCCCAGGGTTAAAAGAACATATAAAAATCAATGTTTGGTTAGAAGAAGGGAGAAAAACCAAAGAATCTGAGTAGCTCTCCCCATAGACAAGAGGATAATCTACACATGTTATGCATGAGCAGTGGTTTTAAAAATTTTTTTTTAGGGCAGTTGCAGTACTTTCTCTGGAAGTCTATGATGAGATATACACTTGAATCACACACACACAGGAAATGTGATGAAGAAATACTTTGCATATTGAGTTGTGGCCATGGTTATATTTAATTTCCAATTAAATAAAGAAATAGGCAATTAGAAAACACTTTTTTTTTTTTAACTACAGAGTTTCTTTGAAAGAAGAGTGGAATTTGCACTCTATCTTATTCATTAAAGATAAAAACTACCATCTCTCTAATGAGCAGCCAGAGGGAGGAGAAAGTGTCTCGAGTAGTTATATTCCAGAGAGTGCTTGGCAGTGCCGCCGAGACATAATGTGGGGTTACAATTGTGTGGGTTTTCCCCCCAATGAATAGGAAGTGATCAAAGATAACAGTGCCTGAGAAAGAAGTAAAATAGTGTAACATTGCATCAAGTTATAGCCGGTGCCAATCATTACATGGATGAGTGAACACAGCCTTTAAATGATGGGATAGACGTGCTGTGGCATTCAAAATATAATGACCAACTTCAGTGGGGTTCAAATAAAAATGCAAAAGCATGTGCCCTCATCGGGCCAGAACAGTGAAGTATAAGCAGGTCTCTTTAAATCGATCTGTAAGCCACATCCTTCATTTGCATCATCTAGAAAACACTGGACTCCAGGAAGTAAATTAATTCAAAAAGGCTGCCTTAGGAATTTTATCTTGGCCATGGAAAATGCTGTCTACCAAGAGACTAGAAAAATTAGAGGCGCAATCAAAAAGAAGTAAAGTAAAAAGGACTTCCATAATTAGTGTGATCACCTTTCCCTCTGTGAAAGGACAGGAATGGAAAGCACAGGATAGAAATTGAATTCATCATTGTGTGGATGAGAGTTCCTGGCATCTCATGCCAGACAGAGCTATTTACTGGAAAAAGTGTTGGTTTATTTACATGCTAAACAGCACACCTTCTAGCTTCATCCTGCTGACAAATAACAGCACAGCAAGGAAGAGAAAGAAAAGACAATCTTCCCCATTCCGGAGAGAATCGGAATAGGACAGACAGGGGTTGTCACAACTTCAAACATCTTGACCCCATCATTGTAAAATAGAATGCCCAGCTTCTCCAGGCATGTCTTGGCTTTTTCAGTAACAAGAATCCTAGCCCAGAAACTTGACTCTGCATCCAAAAGGAGGGATGAGAGAGGGCGGGAAAATCAATACTCGCTTTAATCTAGGAAATCTTCACAGCACAACAGCATCAAAAGACGGGGGAAAAGAAAACTTCATCTTCGTCAGAGGAGTCATACACAAGGCCAAATGTACCCTGCGCACTTGACTAAATAACACAAAGGTAAAAAAATATCTGAGCTGATGAACAAAGACTGGCCGATGAATGGAGGGAATTGTTTTAATGCAGGATCTGAATAAAGAGATCAAAGGAGGCCAGACAGCGTAATGCACCCACAATTGCAACTGCTCCCCAAGGAGTGACAGGAATAAAATTGGTAGATTTTGCTCAGAGAGATACTGCCATTGATTCTAATCTAGTTGGCTGTGCCAATCAAGGCATAGCCCTTGAGCGTCCGCTGAAAGTTTTCACTTTCTTGATTTAGAAAATGACGCTTGAATTTGCAGTTGGTGTGTGTATACGTTCTGACAGATACGAGAAGGGAAATGAGGGCACTTAAGAGAGCAAACAAAATGTTCAAGACATTGCTCTTGTCTTGTCCTATTCTTGCTAGACCAGGTTTCCCAAGTAGTTTTATC
>PVKE010002696.1:54802-79702 GCA_004027555.1 Craseonycteris thonglongyai
TCAGTGCATAGTTATCTCCACTTTACTTTTTGACAGATAGAGAGAGAGACAGAGACAGAGACAGCTAGAGAACCGAACTGTGGGAACTCCCCAGTTCAGCATGTGGGTCCTGCCTGGGCCGGAGCCGGGATTCGATCCTCGGTCCTCATGGCCTCAAAGCGAGCGCTCAACCCGCTGAGCCGTCCCGGCTTTCCCCGGCATCCCTATTTTTATTTTCTCATTTTACATTTAGTTTACGGAGAGGGATCAAATCCATGAGAAGGATATCTGTGCACCCTTTACTTATATTAGTTTAAAATTGGTTAACGAGGCTATAGTTAATTGGACAAAGATGGGGAAGCCTGGATGGCTCAGAGGGTTAAGCACTCGCTTTGCAGCCCCGGGGAACAAGGATCGAGTCCCAGCCCCGGCCTTTGCGGACCCACATGCTGAACTGGGGTGAGCTTCCCACGCAGGAGGCCCCCAGCCCAGTTCCTGCCTGCACGGCCCCCACCCACCTGTGTGGAACAAAACCATGTTGAAAAATCGATGATGGGCAACTATGGAGACTGCTCTGGGCCCTCCCTCTTCTCTCTGTCTCCCTCTGCCCCTGTCGCTCTCTGTCTCTGTCAAAAACAACAAAATAAATCTTTAAAAAAAAAATGGACAAAGATTTAAACTACCTGTTCCCACGCTTCTGTTTGAATTTTAGGGTAGGTGGCCTCAGGAGCGATGATTAGCTCACAGGGAAGCAACGCTTGGGAAGATGGTGATGCAAATGGCTGGAGGAGAGGAGGGTTGTCAGCTGCCTAGAAATTAGTCGCATCTCCTTCACAGAACCGAGTATGTCAGGGAGGGGCTTCACGGAGGCCCCCCATGAGGAAATAAGCCCCACGTGACCACTTGTCACTGAATCAGAGCTGGGCCTAGGCCAGGGAGATAGGCCAGTGCCCGGCTGTCGTTACTCAGCAGCCTTTGCCCACCTGCTAGTGCCTGGCAGGCCTTGCTCCCTGCCGGTGCCTGACCCGCTTCCTGGCAGCCCATTGCTCACAGCCACTACCCAGCAGCCATCACAGGTCCATCTCCAGAGACCCAACAGGCAGCCACAGCCACCCAGGCCCCAACCGCCCTGGGGCAGCAGGACCTGCCCTGTGTCCCTTTCTGACTTGGAAATCCTTCCTAGATGGAGCACCCAGATGGAGGGCCCCACCACCATCCCTTCAGGATTGCTCTTGGGGGTAGGGGTGGGGGGCGGACAATTGCACCCCAAGGCCAGTCAGGCCCTGCAGGATGTTTGGGGGGGGGGGGTCTTGAGGGCACAGTCTTCCTGGGAAGGACAGTGACTTCTCACCACTGTGGGCAGAAGCGGAGGCTGTGATTAGCCTGGAAATTCTGGAAATTCTTCTGGAATGCTCAAGACACTCAGAGATTGCTTTATGTACCACAAGGCATCCTGCGTTTGGGGTTGGAGGACTTTTTTGAGATGCAGGTTTAGGTAAGATTAACTACCTAAAGGGGTGGATTAACTATAAACTCCTGCTTTGCCCAAATAGCTGTGCCTGGCAGCCTGCCGATCACGGCCATCTGTGTGGTTGGCCTACCTCTGCCCTTCATCCCTCCTCCCCTCCCGCCTCCCCTGGTGCTCTGTCTCACCTGTGAGTAAATGCAAGAAAAAACGTTTGTTCCTATTCATGAAAGGTTTCAAAATCCACCGCAGACCTAAATAGAAATCATGGGCCAGAAAACTAGGGCCTAGAATGCCATGAAAAGAGGAAAGGTTTGGGGTAAAACTATGGCACTTCCATCTCGGAAGCTTAAAGTTCCCAGTTTTAAATCAATATGACGTTACAGTATTCCCATTATTGGGTGACTATGCAAATCATGTGGTGACTTACCAGTTCATTTCTGAAAGAAGACATTTTATATCATTATACACTTAGGGAAAGGTCAAAGTTTTTGTTTTTATATTTTGAGGAGAAGGCATTTCTGATGAAAATAAAATTCACGAGACGTCCATAAGCCCTAGCCCTAAGAAAACTAGCCCATAGACTTCAATGTTAAGGTAGCAGGCCTGACCATGTGACCCCAGGTTTGTACCCATCATGTTCTTTGACACCGTATTCCTAAAATCAGTGGTCTCCATGCAGGAAGAGTGAGACAGAAAAAGGCGAAAGGGCAAGTGGGACTTCCCAGGGTAAAACTCCGGTGTAGTATAGATGTACTATTCTACAGACCTATTTTTCTTCATAATACAGATGGAAGCTTGATAAAATATATTTGGTTAGTGGGGGATATGCAAAGGTTAGAGGAAAAGTTAAAGTAAGTTAATTAAAATTTAAAACAAAGATGGAGAAACTGTCTTAATATTAAGCTAGTAAGAAGAATTTATCTTCTGAGAAGGAACTTAGGTAGAGAAAACAATTGTATGAAAGCATAAAATATGGTATACACTGATGGAAATTTCCTGCTATCTGAATTAAAAACCAAGCATAGGTGATGAATGATAGACTGTAGATTTTTAAAGTTAAGGTACTGAGATAATGAAATTCACCTATTCGTCTCTATTTTTAGACTAAAATAAACTTAGATTTAAATTTGAAAGCAGACAGGTATTCAGATCCTTAATACTGTGATTTTATTCTGAATAATTGCCTTTTATTTTCAATGCCTATTGTGTCTTTACTGTACCTCATGTCACAATTTAATCTCTTGAAACTTAATTTAATGCCCAATTTAATTTCAATATGACAGCTAATAATTAAGAGAACTCATGTTGTGTAGCTTAACATTTGGTTGTGTTGGTCATGTATACTCGTATGTGTCATGTCGATACTGTGTTATACAATGCAATTTAATGAACAGCATCACTCGATACATTTATTTATGACAAAAACAAAACAAAACAAAACAAAAACAAAACAAAACCCCAAGCCATCATCTTTTTAGAGCCCAAACCCAGGTTTTCATGATGATTCTGGGAACAACAAAAGATGTTGTATACTACAGAGGCCCACTTCCATTATTTGTATATGCAACGCACAAATGTACACAACGATAGCCTATGTGTGTTTTACATGGTCAAATCTGAACATTATATGCACAAATCTGATTATAGTGATTACTTGGATTAGTAAACCTTCTTCCCCTTGTTATTGTCAGTGAAATCTTTCAAAGTAATTCTTACTTTAAGACAATTTTGCAAAACAAAGATGACTCCTCTCTCAGTGTTTGTGGGGACCTAGAATTAACTCCCAGGGGCCCTGAAACCCTTTCATGGAGTCTCTAGAATTTCTGAAGCACAATTTGGGAACCATTGTTGTTATCACATCCCACATTTGTAGTGGAGATATACAAGGACTGTCCAGAAAGTATCCAGCCATGTCATTTGAAAAGTAAAGGCATTTCTGGCTGGGTTTTTTCCAGACAGCCCTCGCATAAATATATATATATATATATATAAATATATATATATATATATATATATATATATATATATATATATATATATATATGTTGCATTCTCATAATATTGTTCAATGTCATTTCATTTTACAGATGAGAAAACAGGAACTTGGATCAATTCCTTTGCCCACATAACTATTGAGTGATTAGATCTAAGCTTGAACCCCAACTTGCTGACCCCAGTGTTTTTGCAATGATTACATACTGTCGGTAACAATAGAAAACGTGCTCAGAGTTTCATCCCAAGTAGGATGAGATAGAATTGATGTAAGGAGTGTTTCTCAATGTTGTCCTTCTTTAGCCGATGTGACTGGTGCTAGTTACATGGGCCATGCTTTTGTGGCTTGCCCAGTTACTGATTGCAGAGGGCTGTGACATGTGTGTGATCCCTAGCCTGTAAGCCTGGCGATTTCTCTCCCACTCGAGAGAGCGTACTGAAGTATAGGGCATGCGGGTGATGTCATTTTCTGAATCTATTTTTATTTATGAGCAGGGTGAACAGTTCACAAATTTCAGTACTTTAATTATGAGTAGAAATGATGCTTTTCATCATCCTAGTTGAGAGACAGTAAAGCTACTGAAGTAGAATTAGTGATCAGCATCTTGAGAAATATTATTAGAATATAATAGTAGAATCAAAAGTTACCTTGGTGAGAGAAGAGACTCAATAGGAGCCAACAAAAAAAAGAAAATTAGGCAAGAAAAATAAACTGCCTGGGTATAAGATGGGAGGTGTTTAGTGTAACTGGAATTAATGCAACAATCAGAATTATTATTTTCAACACCGGTCAGTGATGAAGCACTTAATTTTACATGTGACAGATACATGCAGCCCTGGTCAGATGTTCACTGCATGAGCTTACACACTTCTACATTCCGTTCCTTCTGAGGACCTGGCGTGATGCTGGTGTGGGGTAAGACAGAGACACAGCCATTGAGAAGTGCTGATCAAAACCGCAAGGAGACATCACCTCTTACCTGTCAGAGTGGCTGTCATCAAAAAGACAAGAAATGGGGAAGCCAGGAGGGCTCAGCAGGTTAAGCACTCGCTTTGTAGCCCCGGGGACTGAGGATTGAGTCCTAACCCCGGCCCATGTGGACCCATATGCTGAACTGGAATGTGCTTCCCATGTGCGAGGTCCCTAGTTCGGTTCTCACTGGGGTGAGCTTCCCATGTGTGGGAGGCCCCAGTTCGGCCCCCCAGCTTTCAGGGGCATGCCTCCCATGCAGGAGGCCCCCAGCCCAGTTTTTGCCCTGTGTGGCCTCAGCCTACCTGCGTGGAATGAAACTGTGTAGAAAACTGATATCTTACAACTATGGAAACTGCTCTGGGTCCTCCCCCTTCTCTCTGTTTCTCTCTCTCTGTCATAAACAATAAAATAAATCTAAAAAGAAAAAAAGACAAAAAATAATAAACGTTGGTGAGGATGTGGAGAAAAGGGAACCCTTGTGCACTGTTTTTGGGAGTAAATTGGTGCAGCCACTATGGAAACCAGTGTGAAGATTCCTCAGAAATTAAAATTAAAACTACCAGATGATCTAGCAATTCCACTGGTGAGTATTTATTTGAAGAACAGGAAAACATGAACTTGAAAGGATAATATTCACCCCTATGTTCAACAGCATCATTTACAATAGACAAGTCCTAGAAGCAACCTAAGTGTTCATCAGTGGATGAATGGATAAGATGTAGCACCTATATACAATGGAATACTGGTCAGCCATTAAAAAGGAAAGAAATATTGCTATTTTCGACATGGATGGACGTATATTATGCTAAGTAAAATGAGTCAGAGAGAGGGAAAAACCGCATGATTTCACTTGTATGTGAAATCTGAAAAAACAGGAACAGAACGGGGAACTAACAGATACAGAGAACAAATTGATGGTTGCCAGAGGCAAGGGGGAGGTGGGGTGAAATGGGTAAAGGTGGTCAAAAGGGGCAAACTTCCAATTAAAAAAACAGGTCATGGTGATGTCAGCGTACAGCATGGTGAGTATAGTTAGTAATACCACATGGTATGTTTGAAAGTTGCTAAGAGAACAGATTTAAAAGTTCTCATCACAAGATAAGAGAAATGGTAACTATGTGTGATGATGGATATTAAGTAGACTTAGTGTGATCATCTTCCAATATATACAAATGTTGAAAATAAATGCAATTAAATTGTATATTTGAAACTAATATAATGTTATATGTCAATTACATCTGAATAACAAAAAATAGTTACCACAACATAAGATCTTTTAGGAAAAAAAAAAAAGAGAATGTTAGAGTGTGGGGAAGAGAAAGATGAGGTTTCAATTGAACCATTTTGAGGAGAGAAACTAATGATGAATACGGAACCATCTTGTCTCAGTGTCTGAAAGGGCAGGACAAGACATTTATAGGCGATACAGTATTATGTTTTTCTCTTTTGACAGGAGAAATTTACCAGGGCAGCAGACAAACTAAGACGGGTGAGCCAGTGAAGCTGAGAAGCTCATTAAATACAGGAAAATGTCTCACTTATCCAAACAATCGAAGTTTGTTCTTGAAGACAAAGGTCTGGACCAATGGTCCCATTGGGATCTCTTACCGTAGGTTTTATGACTCCTCTGGCAAACATAATTCTAGAGAATTTTTAGCAGAGGGATTGTAGACATGCAGTGGTAGTCGTGTCCCATGAAATGTTAATAGATGCTGCAGGAAAATGCGTTCTGTGTTCAAATCACTTGGGGGAGTACGTGTAGGTTTTACAAAAGGCTTAGCGGTGTCTTCAGGGCAAGGTTTCTCAGAACCCTCTAGATGTTCATGGACATTGTAAAGTTCTAAGCACCAGAGAACCAGAAGCATTTCACACACGTATTTAAATGAAGGGCTTTCCCCCGTCTTCATACCTCACAGAACGCTAGAGGTCTTGGAAAACACATTTTGGGAAACGCTAACATACAGCAATGTCCTTAATTAAGCAGGTATACATAGTCAGAAAATGGGCAGATGCCTCCCAATTAATAAAAACAACAACAATTCAGCATGTCTGGAGCCCAAACTGAGTAACTCTGAGCCAGTCTTTTCCTACCCTGTATTACACAGGAGTAGCCCTTTGAGTGTTCACTCATCCAGCCCTACCTACCCAGTTCACCTCCCTTTCTTTGTTTCGGTGACTTTTTCCAGTTAGAATGTCCATGCAGAGCCACTGTTAGACGCACACTGATCACAGGAGAGGAAGCAGGAGCTGAAGGATCTTGTTTTCAAGGGGCTTCCAGAATAGTATGCCAAGACTTGCCAGTGTTCCTTGCATGAACTCTTCTGAACCCGTAGATGTTGTGTTTACACGTCTCTTACCACTCTCTGCGTATTTTGCTTTGCACAATCGTTATTTTAAATTGCACATGTATTGAGCGTGTACTCCATGTGGGCACGGTGCCCAGGCAGGGGAAACGGTGCCTTCACAGACGTTAGCGTTCAGGGTGAAAAAGTAAATGCTAGAAAGGTCGACACCGATTGTGCTTCTGTTCTGACAAATAACTGGCAGATAAAATCGTATATATTTAAAATGTATACATGGGGAGTCTGGGATAGCCCAGCAGGTTGAACGCTTGTGTTGCAACTGCAAGGTCCGGGGATTGAATCCCAGCCCCGGCCCCTGCAAACCCATATGCTAAACAGTGGTGCAAGTGGTAACCACTTGATATGGTGGTGAAGGTTCTCACTTACCATGCGGGAGGCCCCTGGTACAGTTCCCACCCCTCACAGCCCCACATCCACCCGTGGGGAATGAAACCATGTCACAACTAATGATGTGCAGCTATGGAGACTGCTCTGGGCCCTCCTCCTTCTCTCTCTCTCACCTTCTCTCAAACAATAAAATAGATCTTAAAATAAAATAAAATAAAATAAAGTGGACAACATGATGAGACAGACACATTTTGAAATGATCGCCACAACTAAGTTAATTAACATGTCCACCACGTCTTGAAGTTACCTTTTTTCTTTAATATGGGACGCTTGTCATTCTTGGGTAGGGGCCATACCATCACAATATCATTCATATATGTGCTGCTGAAGTGAGCCCTGGCGGTTGCTTGTTAACACAAGTCTTAAAGCCCCTGACTGCGGAGGAACTGCTGTATTTCCTTTCACCATGCCCCCTCCCCTCCCTGTCTCCAGTCCTATACAGGAAACAAAAGGCTGTTTTCTACTTCAGCTTCAAGTTCCTATTTTTTCTTTTTACACACACTGGTGACCAAGGTCTATAAAATGCCCTGAACACTTTTAAATTAAGTGATTGGAAGGAGTGGCAGAAAATGAAACATTAATTGGGTCCATAGACTAGGGCTGTTCGGAAAGTGTCCAGCCACGTAACTGTTCTAGTTATATTGACTATGGCTGCATTTTTTTCTGAACAGCCCTGGTATTCTTTTTTTCTTTACAGTCTTTTGGGCTTACCCTTCATTTCTTAATTGTTTTCTTCTCCCATATTTATTTGTTTCCCCACTTAAAGCTAATAACAGAATAAAATAAAAGTGGAAATATTAAAAAGAAAATAATTATCAGTATTACCCCTTAGAATTTTGCTTTATGAAAATATTTTAAAGCTATTACTCATGTTGAAGTTTTAGCATTCATTAATATATGCATTTTGTGCAAAATCAGCAAACTCCACATTCCCAGTGTGGCTGTTATACACACAAATTAATGGACGTACTTTAATGAATTTGATTAATATGCAGCAGTTTAAGATCCATTTTGTATTATTAGCACAGAAATGCTCCTCATTGAATGCTGCTGAGTCAGAATGTGTTTGCTTGGGAAGGCTGTCAGACACACACACACACACACACACACACACACACAAGCACAATTCACAAATAGTGTAAAGCTAAGACTTTCATCATCATCATAATTCACTCATTAAGGAATTAGCAAACTGTCGCAGCCATGAAAGATTCTCCATACGTGGAATTTTCCATCTTTTGCCTGCACTCAAGATAAACATGCAGTGCTAGTGAGTGTTACATGGAAACCCTACGTCTGCGTTTTATTAGCAAATTTTGCAAACTACAAACAGCTTGAGTGTTGTATAAATTTATAGTTGTACTTGAGCATTTGTGACGATGGTTTTGGCATACAAGTTTTATCGAAGAGCTTTTACTTGGAGCTGCACAGAGCAATTCCAAAACCTCAAAACTTAAGGAAAATAAAATTGAAGTGCCTTTACAATTGAGTGATTTATACATTAAAGTATTTATTTTAAAACACGATTAAAAATACTGCACTCCTAGAAACAGTCTCTCCTTGGTGGAAGCCACTCAGATGGAAAATTTCATCTATGTTAAACTGATTTTTTGCTCGAATGACTCTCACATATTTTCCTAAAACCTGGTCGCGTTAAATGATTTATTCTACTTTAACAAAACCGTGCAAGTAGCCAAGAAGACTGAAGCGTTGTGGGGCTCGAAGGCAGTGGGCCAATTAGGTGTTTGACTATACCGTTTTTTAATGCTTACACACACTTATTCTTTTTGTACCTTCTGATCCCCTACTCAGCAGTACTTACTTCCAGATGAGAATTTTTGCATATTTCTCTCCTGGGAATACTTAGCCAAATTTGAGCTATACACTGCATTTTAGATCAAAACCCCAAATAAAGATAAGTGGGGAAAACCCATTTTCTCACAGCTGAAGAGGTAATAGAGGGAGCTCCGGTATGGTGTGTCAAGGGCGCACATATTTTCAATGCCCTTCTCCTGGTACAGTGGCCCCAGGGACAGGGAGGCTCTGCCTTTCATGAAGGATGACTGCCCTAGACCAAGCTACCTGGCTGCAGTACACGAAGCCAATGTTTTGTTAGAGAATTGATGTTTGCTCCAAATTTTTTTGTCTCTCTTAGTTAAAAAATTATTTTCGCTTCAATTCTTGTCATTGACTCACCCTCCTCTGTGGCAACATATGTTGTTTTTGAAAAATTGATTTTAAAGAAAACAAACAGCATGTAAAATCTCTTACAGAAACAATTGGTTGGCAGAAAAATGAATGGGCGTCTTATTCTCTGGGTGGGTTTATGTCGTGATCCTCAAAGTAGGTAAAGAATGGGGTGTAAGTCTCCATTTACTATCTCAGGTAGTATGTGAGAAAACTACAAAAGGAAATGCCAAGTTTGATACGTGCAGTTCTCTTTGGCTGTAGGAAAAAGATAAGGCAAACCGTGGCTGGGGGTTTTCTCCAGGGGTTGACTCTCAGCTTTTCTGATTCTATTGAAAGAGTCAAAGGAGCCATCATTAGTTTCCTCAATAGCAGGACCTTAAAAAACATCCAGACAGCTTTCTGGGCTGGGTTCTTACCTTGATTCACTCACACCCATGAAGAATTCTTTGAGGGAAGGAGTATGGAGCTTCCTGTGACAGCACTGGGCAATCCCCAGAGAAAGAGTGACTTGGCCACTTACGCCCTGCCCAAATGACCGTGTAACTCATTTTCTGAGGACAGAAAATGGAAAAAGTCTCAAGCTTCTTCCATTGTCTAGGATAAACAGGTCATCAAGAAACGACTTTCTTGCTATCCTGACACATGCCATCCAGGAATTAGAGAATTTGTCAGTGCTGTTAGCCACACTCTACCGAGGTCTCTATCTATTACCTAAGGACTATTTTTATTTTTCCCAATTCCAAAATACTTGTTTAATTAAAATGAAATTACATTGCTTCCTAGAAAGTCACTTGTCTCCTTCCAGCTGTCCAGTGATATACTTTTAAGTTTGTAAAGTCACTTGTTTATCATTTAAACTAAAGTTTAGTTACTGCACAACTTGTTTACCTGTACACGGTAGCTAATTTGTAATGGCAGAGGTGAAAGATAACTGAGTACCACTAAATCTTGTGAAGAAAGCACAATTAATAGCATTCTGCCCTCAATTTCAGGAAATCTAGGTTGTGCATCGATCAATCAGGGTTCTGCAGTAAATAATAGGAGGCGTTTTCCCTATTTTTAGGTAGAAAGGGACTCTGTTAGGGGAGTCAGAACTTAAACATTTCCGCCCCCTAATCTTTTCAATCCCGAAAGCTTGCAAGGACGAGATTAGAATAGAGTTGAGGAGGGAAGCCGAGATGGTTCCTCTTGAGGGGTGCCCCCCTACCCCCACCCCTGCTGCATTCTTCCCTCACCGGGTCTACCTGCTTGTAAACACGAGAAAGCTCCCCAGGACCCTAGGTCTTAACCTGGTAAGTCAGTGTCCAGTCCCCCAGTGACACTGGCTCAGGCACATTAGAAAGCAGGGCCCGGCCCTTAGTTCCGTGCCCGAAGCCCAGCTCTGGTCTCTGGCTGCATATTCTGGGCTTCCCCAGGGGAATCGATCTTCCCCAGGCTCCCTGCTCTCCTGATCACAGCCCTGTGACCTCTGGCTCATGACACACTTTTTGCTTTGTGGCTCTATTTCTGGCCCATCAGCGTGCCTGGCGCATTGTTTAGCTTAGCCATACTTTTAAGTGTAGAATATAGATTTAATGTGTACAGTTCACATGGAATTCTGGTGCTATATTTTGCCATTGCTGTGTTTGGAGCAGAGGGGAGAAGTTTCAGTACCACCTGACTGTAAGACAGCCATACGGAGGGTAGACGATTAACACTTCACAGGACACCTGTCCCAGGTTTTCATCATGTTTTTCTTGAGGGAAAAATACAGTGAGTGGTTAGATATTTTTATTGCTATCAGTGATTTCTTTCTGCATTTCCAGGGATGTCACCTTCTACAGCAAGTAATCACCTTTTGGCAAAGGCTTAGCTGGTTGAAAATTGTAAGAGGTTTCATTGTATTGCATCTTCTGGTTGTTGTTCCAGAAATTTGTCTTAAAACGTGTTGTTTCGGGAAGCTGGCTCAGTTCCTCTGCTTTTTTTTTGGAGTCCACGAATTCTATGAATTGGAGAGGCATTATGGGAGGGTGATTGCTAGGGTCAGGACAGGGGAGGGACAGAACACCAGGTGTTACATTAGAGCAGGTGGTACATGTCCCCGGTTTAGCCGTGTACTTTCAGAGTGTGGAGAAGAGCTGTTCCCAGGTAACACCGCAAGTGCTCAGCACACTGATTTTCTGTTGGGAATGACTCCCCCCAAAATGTCTCAGGCTGTCACGTAGCTAAAATTCTATCAGGAATATGATACCCACTGAGTTACAAGTTATAAGAAATGATACTTGAAATAAAGGCTTTGCAGGCCAATTAAAATAGTAATAATTTCAGTTAGTGTAATGATGTCTTCTTTTTTTTAATCCCTTAATACATCATTCAGCCAAAATTGCATATTTGGGGAAAAAATTAGCTACTAAAGAAGGCTTCCTAATTGTATGTAATATGCCTGAAGGCATATTTTGGATGTAATTCAGATGCCTGGACACGGAGGAAGTTGGCTTTGATGATGACATTGTGAAACACAACTACATTGTAGTCACCAACAGTCATCATGTAAAAATTAGTTCCTGGAAAAAGGACGCCAGGAGTCCGTTACAGCCGGTCTGTGAGCTCCGAGCCGGAGACCTGCAGACTTGCGCTCTGAAGCCCCCAACCCTTGCAGATCAAATTTTCTCATCCGACATCTCAGTATTTTGCATGTGAGGGCGCTTTTTCTTGAAACTCAAATGAGTCTCTTGCTTCTTTGTTTAGTTTACGGCCTGTACCATTCTCTCCATCAGTCCACTTTGGCTCACCCCCACCCCCGCCCCATCTCATCCACAGCTAACACAGCCCCAAGGCCATTTCTTGAGATGAAAGGAAAGTTACTTGAACAAGCATGAATGCTCTGAACAATTTACAAACAGAAATAACTGTTTTGGAAAGTTTATTTATTTCTTTATTTATTTTTGACAGAGAGAGAGAGAGAGAGAGAGAGAGAGATACAGAGACAGAGAGAGAACTGAACTGGGGGAGCTCCCAGTTCAGCATATGGGTCCGCTCGGGCTGGGGCCGGGATTCGATCCTCGGTCCCCGGCGCTGCAAAGTGAGCGCTTAACCCACTGAGCCATCCCGGCTTCCCCTGTTTTGGAAAGTTTAAAAAAAAAAAAGGACATTGTTGAGCTACAATTTGTTGTCTATCAATTACAACAGGGGTTCCCAAACGTTTTCCACTTGTGTACCCCTTTTAAACCCATTTCTATAAATTGTACCCCTTGTGTTTAAAACCCTGTTTTTAAATACTGACACTTTTGCTCAGTGCCCATCTCAATGTAAAATAGTAGAAATGAGATAATAAATTAGGAAAGAAAAATTACTACACTAAAAGTACAAATTGCAGATTTAATTTTACAATATTTGTAATAGGAATATTGATAATGATGATCAAGTATTTCAACATTTAATGAAAAACCTACTTGAAAAGAATCATGATTAAGACAATGCACTTACTTTTTTTACTCAGTTAACAACTAAATTGATCAAACAGTCTGGCTGCAGATGTACTTATATGTTTGGGGAAGTTCTAGAAATTTTGCAAATGAATTGATCTGAAACTGTGTGTATTGATTGATAGCAGAGAGGTTTGGGGGAAGCGTTCATAGCCGTGCCCTTACCAATCATCATTTGCTAACGTGATCTAATTTTGAAGTGTCTTCATTAAGGGGGATTCAAACTTAACATTTATTGTTCCATAACTAACATTTTGCATTTTTTTTACTTTACTTTTTTTTTTCCCCATTACTGATGTTTTTCACACATCTCTGAATGGCCCAGCAAGTACTCCTGGGTGTATCCATACCACCATTTAGGAACCAATGAATTAAAGCAGGTGACTGCATAGACTTTTATATGCGATCTTGACAAATGACTAAAAATCCAGACTTTAGGACACTATGTTCTGATGTATGATCTAACTCAGATGAGTGAATTTGGATGAATCTTTTTTTTTATTGCTCAGGCAGGGCTCACGGACCAGACTGGCAAAGGCTTATGTAAAAGCAGGATTCATGGTGGTCAGCCTCCCCACCCCAAATCCAAACCCCATAGTTTCTTTCTTTCCCTTTTTTTTCATTGTTAAATTTATTGGGGTGACATTGATTGATGTCAATTACATTGTTTCCAGGTGCAAACCCCATAATTCCTTCTCCTGCCTTTGTTGGCTCCGGGACAGATACCATTACTTCTGACATTTTGACTTTAGACTTCCCCAGATAGAGGCTGAAAACCCACCTGGGTCACATGATTGTGAGCTCTGCTTCCTCACCAGCTTGGAGCTCATGCCGGTGCCTTCTCCTTCAACACGGTTGATTCTTTTCCCACTTTGCCACGTTCCTCTAGTGCTGGGCTAACCGCAGTCCCCTGGAGTGGCGGGACCATGGGTCTCTCTGTCACTACTGCTTGGCTTCTGGGATAGCCAGGGCTTCTAATCAGGCTTCCTGCCTGGAGAACTGGCTCATGGTCCAGCCTCCCCACTAGGACTGCCGTCTATTTATGCCTGTCTCCCCAAACCCTCAGGTCCAGCATCCTGAACACTTTTCAAATGGGTCTTGACACTGGCAACTCACAGCTGTGGTCGTCAGCCTGCCATCTGTCTGGGTGTCACTGGCTGGGCTTCACACACCAAGGGATTGCCCAGAGATGCGAGAACAATTAGGACTAAGCATTGTTGGGTCAAAAGTCTCCCCAACTATTTCCAGGCACTTGAAGGGGAGACACTCAATGTTCATGTTCATGGCTCAAGACTTTTCAGAAGACAAAGGACGGTCTTCATCGTCGCATTCCTAACTTCCGAGCAGGCTTTGTAAGAAGGCCTCCTCCTCACTGCAAAGGCTTGGTGAGGTGCCTTCAGAACAGAAAAGGGTCCCCTGCTTTCGTGTGTTTCCTAGAAGCATCTGTTGAATAAGGGGACCATTCTAGCTAAAAGGAGGACATAGCTGGTGCTTGCAGGCATCACCACCATCCGATACTGCACGAGGACTGAGCTACAGTTTTTCAGATGACAATGTGATAGTTGGACCACAGCCAAGAATTAGGCTGAGCTGTAGAGAGTACAGACTACCCTCCGACCTCTTCTCATTTCATGGTACCAAGAGCTGCCGTCCTGCCTTTATCCTCGGTGTGAGATAGAGTCAGTAGTATAATCCTTCCCCCTTCACAAGAGAAATCTAAGCAGAGATCTATGTCATCAGTTTACCTTCTTGTTTGTCAAGCTGTACATGTGCAGCCTTCCATTCCCAATGGGGAAGGAAAGGAAAGAGACATTTGGTGTCATGGGAAGACCCTTGAACCAGGACTCTGGAGATCTAGGATTTGATCTGTCACTCACGAGCCAGTGCTCAGTCGTTATTAATCTATTGCCCGGCAAGGAGGGCTGGCCATGAAAGATCTCTGTTGACTCCCTACTTTTGTCAGGAGGAGCAGATCAGAACAGGGGCATGCAAGTGCTCAGGAAACCTGCAGACACTTGTAAGAAATTCCTAGTGAGCCGCACACTCTAATATGTGCCAGGCACCCTGCTAGGGCCTGGAGAATAGATGTGAGGAAGACACTGACCCTACCTCATGGTAAGCAGTGCTTTCAGCCACTATGAGGTGACATCACAGCCCCCATAGATGTAACGAAGAATTATTATTTTCTTTCAGTGACTTCAATTCAGTACCTATTCTGGTGTGGGGTTGCTTTAAAATAAAAAAATTAAAAAAAAATTATTTCTATTGTTTTTGACAGAGAGAGAGATAGAGAGAGGGGGAGGGGCCAGAGCAGTCTCTGTAGTTGCATGTCATTTATTTTCTACATAGTTTCATTCCACAGGTGGGCGTGGGGCTGCACAGGGCAGGAACTGGGCTGGGGGCCTCCCACATGGGAAGCTCACCCGGATGAGAACCAAACTGAGGTCACACCCCAGTCTAGCCTATGGGTTTGCACTGGCTGGGGCTGGGACTCGATCCTCAGACCCAGGGGCTGCCAGTCGAGCCCTCATCTTGGCATCCTGGGGTTGCTTATTTCTAAGCAATGATCCATATGTTTTTTTTCCCTCCACCTTTGCCTAATTCTTCTCTTGTATCTTCCTCTTCCTACAAGACTGGTGCTTGGAGGAAATAAGGGGCAGTCATTACTGGGAAATATCTCAGGGTTGATGAAAAAAAGAGAAAAGAGAGACCTTCTCCCTCGCCCCGCCAGCCCTCTCTAAAATTTATAAGTAAAGACCTCATTTCTGTTTCAAGAAAATATCAGGACAGGGATGGGAACTGGTCTCCCCAGGTATATACCAAGAAGATTGTGACTGATGACTTTACAGGAACACTTCATTATAAATCGAAGACAGCTCCCACATTCTAGAAAACACACTGGGGATGTTCTCTAAGGTCTCCGTACTTCTAACATTCCCAAATTCGTTGTGTAATTTATTGTTGTTTGTTATTTGTTTACTCTCCACTGAATGGTGAAAAAGAGAGGCAATTTTTCATTCTTTTTTTTTTTAGTAAGTCAATACAAAAAAAAAAAAAAGAAAAGAAAAAGAAAAAAAGAAATTCCTATGCATTCTAACCTATTTGGTCTCCCACAATGGCCTTTAATTTGAAAGAAAATAAAGAATTATAATAGCCTTGCACCCAAAAAATTTTAATGCAAAATGAACAGCACTGTTTTGTTTCTGCTAGTGGTGCAATATTTTCTCATGGTTGTGTTCTTGAAACATGAATCTGTGATAGTTTAAGAGCTGAATACATAATGTAGTACTGCCCAAAGCCAGCAGCAGCTAAAGCAGATGTTTGTGAGAGACGAGTGTCTTCATTGGAGGGTTCAGCTGCCCTGATGAGCCCATTTCACTCGCCTCACTTTTGGTGCTCACCATATCCCTCTCTTCTGACCATGATGAGACTGATAGTGACCCGCCCACACCCAAAGGTACATCGGAAGGGCCTGTTACACACATGACCATATATACGCAGCTGCCCCAAATGCAGAAGGTGGTTATCCTTGAGGGTTATTTTACATAGCCAGCTGTTGACAGGTCATCGAGTCCCTGGATCTCACAATGGGGAGATCCTAGGAAGGCCACTGACTCACCATGATGCCTGGATCTTCTACACTGTCCCAGCTACAAGGTTAAGCGCCTGCAGAGATGGGACATTTCAGAGCCACTTATGCACTGCAGGACAACACAATCCTCATAAGAAAAAAAGGTGGCTAAGAGCACCAGCTCTGGAATCCCAGTCTTGCCCTGTCCTCACCGCATGGCCCTGAGCCAGTTAATTCCACGTCTCTGTGTTTGTTTTCTCATGACACTTACCTCATAGTGTTGCTTTGAGGGTCCAGTCAGATAACAGATGTAAAAACCTTAATACACTGTCAGGCACCTTGTAAGGGTGAACTAAGGGGAAGCCATTACTTAAATTTAACGTTCAGTCGATGTCATTTTCACTGGAATTTTCACCCTTTGATTCTGGTTCTGACCCCAGAGCTAGCTAACTGCACAGGACAAACCTAGTCTCTGTTCCCCATGCCTGTCACCCAGATATCTGAAAATGGTCATCATTTTTCCCTCTATCCTTTGGAGTCTGTTACAATCGCCCCTAATTATGTTACCTTCGCCAAATGTCCAATGTGTCCTCTCATCCCTGGGCTTCTGCACATGCTGTTTCCTCTCCGCTCAGGCCTCTTCCTTCATCACTCTCATTCCCCCTGTGGCCCTGACCAAATCTAGCTTATCCTGCAAGTCTCAGCTAAGATGTCCCTTCTGCCTGCAAGCCTTCCCTGACCCAAGATTGGGTTAGATACTTCTCTTTATGTTTGCATGGCCTGTAATGCTCCTGTCTCAATATTTTCATTACTTGTTTATTTTCCTCTGGGCTATGACCCCACAGGGGCAGAGCCTGGGTCAGTATTGCCTATCGGTAACCCCACAGAGCCTACCGTAGTGTCTTTCCCCACCAGGTGCTCAGAAAATACTAAGTTAAACAAAAAAGAAAGACTGATGTTGACTGGTCCTGCCTGTTGACAAAAATATGTCTCCATTGGCCACAGAAGTGCCTCTATTGGTCACATTTGGGTGGATGGCTTTGGGTGGCTAGTCGTTGGAATACAGTATTTGAAATTTGCCAAAATGTATACTTTTCTGAAACCCCAACAACACAAAACATTAAGAGTCATTGAAAAAAAGTGTTCTTTGTGATGACAACCCAGTGTCCTTGAACAATGACAATGGTATTTTTCCATAGGGTCATGAGCATGGGTGGCCTTCTCAGGCAGAACTCAGAGAGTTGGTTCTCCTCTCTCCTTGGCCGACACACAGTATTTTCATACCCTGGCCCTTCCCTCTCCCTTCAAATACAGAGCAGATCTCACATCTCTTAAGTACTTGCCCAATTAAAATGCTGCATTCTGGGCTTTACTTTGTTTCATGAAGGAAAAATTCCTCTTTGACATACGTGTATTAACAGTATGAGCAGGGCGTATACTCTCAAAAGTGATGACAAGCCAACTTTTTGAAAATGATACTCAAAGGCATCACATGTATAACAATAATGTCCTTACTTTATTCCTTCCATATATTTTTAAATCACTTCTTAGATCACTGTTGTTTAAAAAAAGATATGCCAGTAGCCTTATACTGAAACATTTTCCCAGCAATTTGAAAATGTAGCAATTCACAGTAAAGGGATCATAAAGGTTTTGCAATAAGGGCCCTGTAAGTAGCCAGATATCTCCGCTGGAATCATGATGGCAAGGAGAAGGCAGGTGGGCAGGGGATTTTTTCTTCAATAGAAGTCAACCCTTCAGGGTCAGCCATGGTGCCAACGAGGAGACTGCTATGGGTCAGAGGGAGGAAGACAGAGTTGCACAAAGATAGTTACAGCCGTGGCAAACTGAAGACATCTCTGCCCGCGTTTTCTCTGGGCAAAGCACGCGGGAAAGGCCTTGATCTTGGCCGGCTGAGCCTGGACACAACCTAGAAGAGGACAACAGAAGGGTGCTTGCTCCGGAGGCGCCTGAAGGAGCAGGGAGGGTTTGGGTGTCCGCAGGTAGGCAGGTGGAGTGATGCTGGCCCAGAGGCCATCAGAGACTGGGACTTCCGGGCCTGATCCTGTGTAGACCCAGCGGCCCCGGGCTCAGCTTGGCAGTCAGGCGGGCTGGCCTCTGGGACCCCTCAGTGGCTCTATGCCAGGGGTCAAGCGGCTGAGGAGGAGATGTGGAAATGCATTCAAGGTTCTGTTTGACAATGCCTTTTCCTCGAAGGTCCTCAGCAGGTCTAAGTGTCCGACAGTTGTAGTACGGTTATCAGTGAAGTCACTTTGTTCAAACTCAGTGTCTTTGTCAAGCACTTTTATTGCCCCAAGTCAGCGCAAAAACTTGAGATCTGTCGGATACTCTGCCAATATCTTGTCTCCTTTTTCCTCCAAAAGCCATTTCTCAGGTTTCGTATTTGTACATGTGTGTGCAAACTAAAGTCATCTGTCAAAAATGTTTCGTTTAAAATGGTTTCTGTGTTTGTCTTTTCCTGAACGGGGACATGTTTTATTTTCCTTTACTGTTTGTCTTTCTTCATCTGGCAAAGACCAAGCCGTCCCCTCCACCCCCAGTGATTTAGAATAGAGAGGAAATTAATATTGGGGCTTTGTTTAACAGCGGCACACATCTGCCCTTAGACAACTTTTCCTTCCTCTCTCAGTCGCCGAGAAACTGTCTTTTCTCAGCCGAAATGTCACATGAACACAGTCCATAAATAAGAACACGCATCTGACCTTTCCCGGACGTCTTTATTCTTTAACATTCTTCGAAGATACACACTTGAAAAAGTTAAGACTTACTGGTCTCCGGCGTGGACGCTTTGTCATCTGTTGTTTCCCAGGTGCCCGGGGCTTTCTTATGTGAACAGGACGACTACTTCCGTCATAATGGAGCACAGTGATGCATCCACCCAGCGGAGCAGAGGAAATACATTCTAAACTAAAGGCACAAAATGCGTTGTTTCTGCCACAAACTTCCCACAAAAATAGAAATCTTACTTCCTAAGTGGAACCAGGCCCTCACTCCATCCTCTGCCCAGCAGAAAAATGACATGGCTTTTAGCTTTAATGGCCTTTTAGGCTTGTCGCCAAAAAGAAGTTCCAAAAAAACTTTTTTTTTCTGGTCCCAGTTTGCCCTCGCAGCCCAGCTCTTTCGTAAGCAAGGAGGAGAGACGCTGGAGAGCATCCAAAGCCAGGCTCCATGAAATGAAGCCGGAGGCCAGCGAGCCACGCAGCACGACGGAGGGGACAGGAAAAAGGAGCCGTGTGACCACAGGGAGGCAGGCTGACAGGCGGGCACAGCTGGATTGATGCCAGGCTCCCCAGGTCGTGCCTGATGGCCTCGCAGGGAGCTCGCCGCTGCCCAGGTGGGGCTGGCGGCATAGCCAGGTGAGGCCGCGTTCTCAGCTGTGTCTCTTCAGGCAACAAGCATGGCTTCTTCTTTTTTTCTCTTGAAAGATTTGGGGTTCCCTTTGAAATGTCACAGCCCAGTCCCGAGCGGTTTCGGAAGGTGAAGCCAAGAACACTTCTCTAATCCTTCCCAGGCACCTCTGGGCACTAGCGATTTCAGATGAAGAAGCTCAGAATCTTCAAGGCGGAGCCAGGGGGCATTTGAGGGCAATGTCCTACTCAGCCTGGCTAAGACTGTCCCCTAGCTCGGATGCCTCACTCTTAGCAAAGGTGGCAAAGGACACGTAGGACAGGATTAGCATCACAGCTGGTCTGAAGCAAGAGGCCCACTGGGAAGGGACAGGAAGGAGGGCCATTCTTCAGGGGCAGGGAGGGTGGCTTCAGGCCTGTGGCATCTGAAGTTACATCAAGCAGGAGCTTGCTGGGGACCGTCCTGGAACAGGCTGTGGGCTGAGATCTGTGGAGACTGGAGTGGCCATTCTTATGTGAGTCGGGGAAGCTAGAGCCCTTTCCTCTTCACTTCCTGCTCTCAGGTTGGTCCCGCGGGAACTGAGAAGCCCCTCAGGTATGCTGGTGGCTGTGCTCCAGGCACTTGCTTCCCACACAGCCAGCCAGGTTAAAAAAAAATAAACACACACACACACACACACACACACAACAAACGTTAACGCTGACACAGAAGCTAAAACGACCTGGATTAGAGGAACTTCACAAAACTATGTGGAACACAATGGGGGAACGCCCCGGCATATCGGGGCACATTTTGGCTGGGTTCTAAGCCGCGCCTGGTCCCGCCCTGGAGTTGCTGGCATGTTCTGTGTGTCTGAGAACCCCTCTCAGACACAGCTGGAAGATGACCACTAACCCCTGGAAGCCTCTGGAGGTGGACCCCGTGTGACTGTTATCAAAATAAAAGATGACTCTTGAGACACAGAAACCCGAGAACATGGTGACATCACACTTTGGGTTTCCTATGAACAAATCCGAACCTGTGACTGGAATGTTCTCACAGTTATTTAAGTTCCCAGAGTGTGGTGGGGTTCTCTCCAAACCATATCATTATTGTTGAAAGGCAAGGAAAAGAGCACTGAGAAATGACATCCTTCCGAATAAGTGTCAGAGAGCCAAAGATATACTGGTCCCAGCGCAGGCATTCCCAAACCTTTCCAGCATCAGACAACACGGTGAAATCGTTTTTATTACAGGCACACAGTAAAAATTAGTAGGACATAGTAAATGTTTACGAGCACAGGCTCTGCCTTTAATAATTTCCAATTTAGGTGGGATGCGTTAGCAATCAAAATTATGACGACTCTCCTTGATACATTAAGTTCACTCGGTTTCACC
This sequence comes from Craseonycteris thonglongyai, assembly GCA_004027555.1. Taxonomy (NCBI): domain Eukaryota; kingdom Metazoa; phylum Chordata; class Mammalia; order Chiroptera; family Craseonycteridae; genus Craseonycteris; species Craseonycteris thonglongyai. The sequence continues at coordinate 75,935 of PVKE010002696.1, forward strand.
TTCAGGCATTTAATGGCAAAAGACGATGGTATCTTGAGTCAGACTTGGAATATTAGATCTCTAGTCCAGAAAACTCCCCCACAGGGGCCTTTCCCGTTTCTGTTCTCTGAACAGCACACAGTGAGATAGCAGGCGGGTTCAAAGCCCAGGAGGGGTGGTAGGGGCAGGTAGTGCCATTCCACTCCGTGGCACTCACGGCCGCTACACCCTGGAGCGTCACTCAGAAAAGGCAGCATTTGGATGGAGAGAGGGTTGGGAAGGGTGCAGAGACCCCCGGTGTAGCTTTCCCAGTGTGTGGAACGGGTTCCACAAAAGAGCTTTTGCAATTTTTCAGTAAGTTTGAGTCTTTTTTTTTTTTTTATAAAGCAGTTACCGTAATCATGGCTTTCTTCAGTGAATGTTGACTTTCCTGATGACATCAGCCTCTCTGGATTTGCACAATCTGGCATTCTCAAGTACACACGTGGGTGAAAAGATGGAGCTTGGAAGCGTGAGGGATAATGAAGTGTACAAACAATCCAATTTATTTTCTTTTTACTAAAATAGATACTCAATTTTCTTTGTTAATCTCATATTCTCTCTGTTAGGGATCACTACATTGCAGAAGTTTTCAAGGTAGTGATTCCGTCCAAGTGAATGCATCATATCACACTGAATATAGTCTCCAGTAGATGCACCAACATGATCTTTTCTGAAAAATGGGATACTAATGATGCAAATCATTTAATTACACCATTGTTAATGGTCCTATTGTCTTGATTTATAGAACTTTCAGTGTAAATTCTCCTGATTCACAGAACATACATATACGTATGAGGATTTGAGCCTGGTATGCCTATAAGTAAAAGCTTTTGGCAAGCCAATCTGCCAGCCCATTTACTACCTTCTTCTTGATCTGAGGCTCCAGGGGTATCTCACTTTTTGGCTTCCCTGGGCCACATTGGAAGAAAAAGAATTGTCTTAGGCCACACATTAAATACACTAACACTAATGACGGCTAATGAGCTAAACAAACAAACAAAAAATCACAAAAATATCTCATACTCTCATAATGCTTTAAAAGAGTTTACAACTTTGAAATGGGCCGAATTCAAAGCTTTCCTGGGTCGCATGTGGCCCATGGGCCGCAGGTTGGGACAAGCTTGATCAAAGCTGTCGTTTCTCTTCCAACTACATTATAGCTTATCTCCTCAAGAGAATCTTTGCATTGCTCCCCTCTTGGAATTTTCCACATTTTTATTGTGTCATCTAATCATTTTATTACTCTATAGGAAAGTAAACATTATATTTGTATGAATAACTAAAGAAGCAACATCTTTTTCAAGTGACACAATTATTTTTTTTGGTAACTTTGCATTACATTGTATATGCTCGTTTTATGTTGTCAGCAAACAATAGCTTTTACTACTAATTTTATTTTATTAGCTAGTTTTAAATATATATACAAAGGATCATATTATACACATATTACTGAATTTTGCTTTTTCAAACTCAACAGAACCTCATGTAATCTCTTGAAAACAACAGGTACAACTTCAATTCATTTTAAAGTGCTGCATAATATTTCAAAAGTGGATGTGCCATAACTTATTTAATTATTCTCCTACTGACAAGAGTTCATTTAATTTCTTTTTTTTTTCTTTTTTTTTGGTGGCTAAATAATGCATGAATAAATATTCTTTTATGTCTGTCCTTCTGCTTTCATTTCCATGGATTTGATTCCCAGGGGTGGGACAGATGTTTTTAGATGGCACTTAAAAAGGGCTGTAACAATCTGTAAAGTGTGCATACCCATTTATGCTCATCCCTAACAATTTTAAGAATTAATATTGAGTGATTTACACATTTTTTCTATTCTGACGGCTCTCGAGTGATTCACTCACTCGTTTAACAAACGTTTATTGAGCACTTTCTAGATACCAGGCACTGTTGGTGGCGCCTGTATACAGCTGTGAACAAAGCAAGTCAGGCAGGTCCCCTCATTCATGGAGCTCCCATTACAGAAAGACAGAGGGACAGCAAACACATTAAGTGCATGTGAGTCAGAGGGGACTGGAAGAGGAGGGGACAGGAGAGGAGGACACGGTGGAGCAGGCAGTGCCGTTGAAGACAAGGTGCTCAGGAAAGATGACACAGAGGTGGCATGGCAAAACTGGCACCTACTTACAGTACAAATATGTTTGTAATATTTTACATTACAAATATTAACATGGTTACCAATTTTCCCCTCAAAATCCTGTATTATAACCATTTTTTTTCCCCAATTACTATTTGTCTATTGACCTTGGATAGGGCCCATTGTCTTCTAGTCATACACAGTATTTTTTAAATCTATAACTTCTCAGCTTCCAGTGGTAGTGCTCACCTTTTCAGCCCCTAGATGCTCTGTGCACAGCCCGAGATTTTCTTGAAATTTTTAGAGTTTTATTTTTTTACACTAACATCTTCAACCCATCTAGATGATATATTTTTCATGTGATATAAATGAGAACCAGTGATATTTTCTTTCAGGCAACCATTGAACTTACACTAGTTATTAAATAATCCATCTTTTTCCGACTGGAATGAAACTTTATTATATGTTTGTTATGTATTTGCTGGGATCCACTTTTTGATCTACTTGTCTGTTCCAGAAGTCACACCGACTCGATTGCAGACCTTTATGATACAACCTGTGCTTTTGTGGGCAAGTGTACCCCACCCCCCCTGTTCTCTTCCAGAACTTTCTTAGCTATGCTGGGGGCACTTATTCTCCCATATTAGCTTTAATGTCATTCCATCTAATTTGGAAACAACTCATTGAGATTCTAATTAAAATTAGATTACTTTTATATATTAATTTGGGACAATTGACTTTTTATGATATTAAGTCTTCCAATCTAAGAAGCATATTTGTTCACATCTTGTTTTATTTCATTCATTAAGAGTCTTTGGCTTTCTCCGTTGAGAGACTGCACTTTTTCATTACATTCATTTCTTAGTATTTGTGGCTTTTGCTACCATGGCGAATAAAATATATTTTCCAGTTTCTACTTCTCAGTGCTCATGTTGGTGTCCTGGCAGGAAACACAAGGTATACTCAAGTAGGGGACTGAGGACAATTTTAAAAGGAAGTGTTTATCAAGGTGTGGGCAGGAGTAGGGGAAGTCACCAAGGAGCAGAGCAGCATGCCAGGGCGAACCCAAGCGGCACAAGGGCTAGACAGGAGCAGGTGATAGGAGAGGAAGCTGCTGCTGCAGGAGGGGACCATTGGTAGGGGAGGCAGCCATTGCAGAAAGGGAGATAACCTGTCTCTCCCTCCCCTCACCTCCCCTCACCTCCCCCACTTCCTGCCAGTGCTCCCCATTGGCTGAACCCAGCCAGAATCCAGAGGGCAAGGAAGTGCATACAGGTGAGCAGAACAGGTGAGAGGGAGGTCAGTGCTTTAGGAAGGCACTCGAAGACTACTCAGCGCAATGCTCACATTGAGAGTAGAGGAAAGCTATTGGATTTTGTGCTTTCATCTTGTATTAGACTGCCTTATATATTATCTTACTGATTATAGTAATTAAAAAAAGAAAAATCGGGAAAAAGCCGGGACGGCTCAGCGGGTTGAGCGCTCGCTTTGAGGCCCCGAGGACCGAGGATCGAATCCCGGCTCCGGCCCAGGCAGGACCCACATGCTGAGCTGGGGAGTTCCCACAGTTCGGTTCTCTAGCTGTCTCTGTCTCTGTCTCTCTCTCTATCTGTCAAAAGTAAAATAGAAATAAATATGCACTGAAGATAAAA